>RCUC01166420.1:0-103542 GCA_003697995.1 Taxidea taxus jeffersonii | reverse complement strand
AGCTCAGCAAGCTGATTGGGTACATGAGTCTGGGACACCATGTGTCTTCTATAAGTCTCCTTTATCTTCTCTTCTTATGGAAGCAGTATCAGTTAAACCAGGGACAGGCTGCAGAGCTACTCTCCCGCTACCTCTCACCATGTTCCTTATCGATGATCTCTCCTCAGGACTAGACAGAGATCAGATAGGTGTAGATGTTCAGATCTAGCGGTAACTCTGGCCTCCTTTACTTAGTAGGGGCCACAGATAAATGAGGTTAGCTTTAAGTAGATTGAAGAACATGCTGCAATTTTGTCATGAAATATAAGGTTCAGTTTTACCCTCTTCACTCCACAGTTACTCACGGCCAGTCAGATAGCATTACTGAGTGTCCACCACATGCATCTCAAGTGGACAGGAGCTGTGCCCTGCCTTTACAAGCCAAGATCCAGGGGAACACAGACAAGTAAACAGGCCATCAACCCATGGGTTTCAGGAGCAGAAGGATATTGAGGACTAGTGCTAAGGAAGCACAGGGAAGAGACAACTGACCTCATTTGTCAAGGTCTGGATGGTTCACAGAAGCAGTGGAAACTAACCACAGACCAAAGAGCAACATGAAGACCTGTGCTTGTCTTGTCTTTGGGTATAGAGGCACATGTGCCTAAATGTGTGTCCGGAGATGGCTGGAGAGGCAAGGAGAAAGCACACATATATCCCATAGCCAGGGAAAATGTGCGCTTTAGAAATGATGTACAGAAGGCTTGGGATAACAGGTGGAACACCTGAATTACCAGTTTCCACTCTCACAAGACAACTTACTCAACTTCTGAGTGTCTTAACAGTGTTACTATACCTCTAGGCTATACTCCTCAGCAAGGAGGCTATGAAATCTGAAAAGGATTTTTTCATTATGGTAAAATATACATAACATAAAATTTACCGTTTTAAACATTTTTAAGTATATGAGTCTATGATATTAAGTACAATCACATTGTGTGCAACCATTACCACCACTGATCTCCAGAACTTTTTCATCTTCCCAAACAGAAACAATGTACCCATTAAACACTAACTCTCCATTCCCTGCTGTGGTCCCTGCAACCTCCATCCTACTTTCTGTGTCTGTGAATTTGACTACGTACCTCATATGAGTGAAAGCATAAAGTGTTTGCCCTTTTCTGACTGGCTTATTTCACACAGCATATTGTCCTCAAGGTTGATCTATGTTGTAGCATGTGTCAGAATTACCATCCTTTTTAAGGCTAAATAACATTCTCTTGAATGTATATACCACAATTTGTTTATCCATTCATCTGTCAATATTTGGGTATTTGGGTTGTTTCTACCTTTTGTCTATGCTACATCCTTTTGTTCCCGCTATAAACATGGGTGTACAAATATTTCTTCAAGACCCTGCTTCCACTTCTTTTGGGTCTATACCCAGAAGTGGATTGCTAGATCATATAGTAATTCTATATTTAATTTTTTGAGGACTCGCCATACTGTTTTTCATAGGAATTGCATCATTTTACATTCCCATGAACATGGCACAAGAGGTCCAATTTCTCCACATCCTCACCAGTGTTTGTGATTTTATGTTTTGTTTTTACAATAACCATTCTAATGGGTATGAGATGGCATCTCTGGGTTTTGATGAAAGGGACTTTCTTTCTTTTTAAAGATTTTATTTATTTATTTGACAGAGAGAGGAATCACAAGTAGGCAGAGAGGCAGGCAGAGAGAGAGGGAAGCAGACTCCCTGCTGAGCAGAGAGCCTGATGTGGGCCTTGTTCCCAGGACCCTGAGATCATAACCTGAGCCGAAGGCAGAGGCTTAACCCACTGAGCCACCCAGGAGCCCGATGAAAGGGATTTTAAAAAGATCAGCTGGTTCATCCTGGTCTAGGGCATTCTACATACAGTAATTTACTATGCAATTCTCCAAGGCCTGCAGCAAATTCAAACACATGACTTTCCCAAGATTGCTTCCACAAAGCCTGTTCAAGGGCAGGATACCACCCTCATGCCATCAGACTCCTTGGGCATCCTCACCTATGTGCACAGAAATTCTAAAAGTTGTAACTGGCTTTCCACAAATGCTTTCACACCCAATGATTACCTTGTTTCTCTCACTTAAGTCCTGCTTTAAATGGGTTCTAACACTGTAAACAATTTTTGTGCCCTCTTCCCTCTTCCCATGCAGAGTCCTTCAACGGCTCCCCAGGAGTCAGGCAGTCCCCCAGAGCTTGTGTTGTGGAGAGTGCTCCTGGACTACCTGCGTACTCCATTCACTGGGAAGGGCCTTTCAAAAGTGTGTGAAACCTGTAACAGAGGAAGCCTTGCCCTAAAACCCCCAGTAGAAGGGCTGAGACTAGAACTTACCTCTCCTGAAGCTAAAACTCCAAAGAAATGCTCTCTTGTGGCAATTTGTTTAAAGTTGAAACTTTCAGGGGGCACTTGGGTGGCTCAGTTTGCCTTCGGCTCAGGTCATGATTCCAGGATCTGGGATGGAGCCCCACATCTGGCTCTCTGCTCAGTGTGGAGCCTGCTTCTCCCTTTCTCTCTCTCCCTGCTTCTCCTTCTCCCTCTGCCCGCCACCCCCCCTGCTGTGTGCTCTCTCTCTGTCAAATATAGAAATAAAATCTTTAAAGAAAATAAAGGGGAAATTTTCAGTGAGACAGGTTTTTTATAGTATAAGAAACTGACTAGTCTCCTTTAATGCAGGAACTTGACCTCCCAGTCCTTAGCTACCTCTTCATTCCTCCTATCTCCTCCATTTCAGACATTTCATAATGGTCAACTCTGCTGCTTGTTAGCAGAGGTGGGAAAAGATTTTAGGGAGAGTAGATTCTAGAACTGCACGTCCTCGGTACCTACAGTACCTGGCACATAATAAGAGCTTCATGAATATTTATTGAACAAATCAACACTAAATTTATCAAAAGAAATGTATATGTCTGCCTTCCATCACTATGAGCAACCCACCTAACTTGAATATGTGGCAGTGGGGGGTAAGTGGGAAAGTGTGAAATTAGCAAATATCACATTTTCACTTTTATTCATTTAAAGGTATAGTATGTAGTTATAAATAATAGTATCAATCATGGCTTGGTTTTTTTCTGGTTGATTTTTTTTTTTATTTTCTTATTCACTAATTCCCTCAAACGCATAAGCTGAGCTAAAATAACACTTAAGTTTTACTCAAAAATTGTTGTTGTTTTTTTTATTAACTAAAGTCTGTATTAAGGTTTCCTTAGATTTTCCCTAATATTGTCATATGTCCTCAGACTCCTCCTGTGACAGTCTCTCAGACTTTACAACCTCAGCAAAGGACTGGTCAGACATTTTGCAGGCTGTTCCTCAATTCATGTTTGTCTGATGTTTTTCTCACTGTGAGACTGGGGTTGTAAGTTTTTGGAAGGACCACGATAGAGGTGGAGTTCTCCTCTCACACATCTTACCAGTAGGCACATGTGTTGTTTAGAGTCACTGCAAACGCTTAACACACCCCTGAAGCCAATCAAATTGATACGTGTTCCCTGTAAACGTACCACTGCCAGATGTGTCTTCACATCTGCATCCTAAGGAAGTCATACTTGCTTTTATTTAGATTTTATGTAAACTTCATTGTTTTCACTTCAAAGTTTAATTCTTTAAACAAATATCCCTGATTTTACATTGTCCTTGAGATTACGGGGCCCTTTATCTCTTTCCAGAAGGGACTCCTGGCTCACCATCCAGGCCACGCTGAGAAAGTTTCACCTATGATCAGGAATCAGAACTATTAAACCCATGACCTGGTGGTCTCGTTTTCCCCCAGAGAACTCTTAACACCATTCTTGTGAAAATACAGCTAACAACCACAAGATTCTCTGTCCTTCTGGAAGAGCATTTCTTTTCAGTTTCAAAGCATGCTACATTTCGCATTCAGGAAACTGTCTCGGACCTCTCTTAAAACAGAGGGACACTGGCAAAGAACTGCGTTACATCTCTCTCACTTTCCACATTACTAAGGAGTGGGGTTTGGTGGTGTATCCACCAGAGGAAAACTAACTTGGTCCTTTTTTTTTTTTTTTTTTTGCTTTTTTAAAAAAATCTGCCCTGCGCTTTCTTCACACTAAAGATCATTTATAATCAGATGGCTCAAGTCTAAACCAGAGTGGTTCCATCAAGGACTCCAGGAACAGAAGCTAAATAAAAGCACAGGCCTCTTCCTTGACCCGGTCTGTGAGTGAGTGCCTCCTGGGCCCACCCGTCCAGCCCTGGCCTGCCTAGTGCATACTTCTTATGTCGGCACTGGCGAGGCCACTGCAGGGGAGGTGGGGCGCAAATGGGCGGGTCTTGCTCTCCCAAGTGCACACGAGGCCAGGGCCACAGCCAAGGCGAAAGGATCGTCGCTCCTTCTGGGCACGCACTGCGCTTCGACCATTTCGGGAATACGATAAACGGGAAGGTTTCCCTAGCAGCGGGTGGATGCGGGTGACAAGGGAAACCTGGCTCCAACCGGAGGGCAGGCTGGTAGACTGCGCGACCGCAGAAGGAGTGGGAGGGTCTGGGAAGGAAGAAAGAAGTCAGCTAGAGAAACCCTATCAGACTTAACAAGGCCTCTCCAGCCGCTAGGTTGGGAGAAAAAGCGTGGGGGCACATAACTACCAGGACCCGGGCCGCTTCTGGAACTGCGGGAGGGCAATACACCGCAGCCACTGTTACGCTTCTGGGGCGCAGGGCCGCGACCATGCCTGCGTGCAGGTGGGCGAGGAGTCTTCCACCCGCGCAGCGCGCCCCTCCGAGATGTTCCACCTTCCCCCTGGGCCCGGCTCTAACCGGCGACCCAAACGCCCCCCAACTTGCTGCCGCTCCCCTTGCCACCGCCCGGCGGCTCTTTCCTTCACCCCCACCCCCGACTCAGAGCACAGCCCGCGCGGCCCGCCCTACCTCGCCGCTTGGCGCGCACGATGCCCTTTTTCTGAAGCACGAACGTGGACCCATTCACCAGGCTCGACACGACGGCCACGCCCAGGCCAAGCGACACAGCGGCGGGGCTCGGGCTGCGCGCCCCCTCCCCGGCCGCCGCCGCTGCCGCCGCTGCAGTCCCCATTCCGCCCGCGCCCGCCCTCCGCGCCTGCGCCTGCGCGCCGCGCGCGCCCGGTCCGGAGGTGGGGGTGGGGGTGTGGACCCGGGGATCCGCGGGAACCGGACAAAGTGGAGGTTGGGGTTGGGATCTGATCATCTGCGAGGCAGCGACGAAGTGGGGGCTGGAGGGATTTCCGAGTTCCGCCGAGGCGGAAAAGAGGAGGAGGGGAACTTGGGCTCCGCGACAAGGTTGCGGTGAGGGGACCCGGGGCTCGGCAAGTGGGGGTGGAGCCCGGGTTCCGCGGGCCCGGAGATGGAGGATGGATCCGGGGCTCGGGGAGTACAGTGAGAGGGGAGAGGAGAGGAGTTGACAGTGAGGAAGGAATTGAGAGCGGGGAGTGATAAAAGGGGCGGTGTTGAGGAAAGGGAAAAGGCGGTAGGAGGGTGGGTGCAGGTAGCGTTCCCGGATTTGGCAAATGAAAACACCGGAAGCCCACTAAGTTTTATCTCAGATAAATAATTTTTTAGTATGTGTCTCATGCAATACTTGGGACCACTCCGGACCGGCAGGACGCAGCCTTTGCTGGGATCCCTATTCCCACAAAGCCTTTCGGCGGAGGCCAATGAGGGAATCTCTAGTAGGGCCTGAAATACCTGGACGACTCAGCTGTAGACGCTCAAATGGGACTACTGACCAGGGTGAAGTCAAGCTGCCTCCACAATGGAGCAGTGAGCTTGTAACCGTACTGTCTAATTTCCCAATTTATTTTTAATAAAATATATCTAAATTCGGCAATGAGGAAATAGTTATTTAAAAATTCCACAGTGCCATAACACTAGCCTAATTATTATTTAGGTGTTTTCCCTTAGGTACATAATTTTACATATTTCCAATTACAATATATAAAATATCTATTTTATTTAATATTTATTTTATTTATTATTATTTATTTTATTGATGTTTTATTTTATTATTTGTATATTATATATTTATATTATTATATATTTGTGTATTTAATATTTATTTAATTTAGTATTTAATATTTATTTTTATTTAATTTATAGTCAGTTTCCATGTTGCTACATAATTATTATTTTAATGACAGTATAATTTCCCATAAAGTTAATTACCATAATTTGTCAAACTATTTAGCAATTGTTGGTTGTTTTGGCTACCAGTTTTTCCTCTACTATAAATGATGCTGTAATAAACATCTTCCTAAATTTTGAAAATACTAGGTTAAAATGTGTAAATCTATACAGCTTTATTAGTTTATGGAGCAATATGAAATTATATACTATTCTGTATGAAAACTTTTATGCTGAATGAATGTAGCCCATTGTTCATTCTTTTTTGTTGTAACAGTTGACTCTTAACAACCCAAGGTTTGAGCTGCTTGGGTCCACTTATACTCATGTTTTTAACAATATAGTACTATAGGGGTGCCTGGGTGGCTCAGTGGGTTAAAGCCTCTGCCTTGGGCTCCAGTCATGATCCCAGAGTCCTGGGATCAAGACTCACATCCAGCTCTCTGCTCAGCAGGGAGCCTGCTTCCCCCTCTCTCTCTCTGCCTGCCTCTCTGACTACTTGTGATCTGTCTGTCAAATCAATAAATGAAATCTTGAAAAAATGTATGTATGACTATAAATGTATTTTTCCTTCCTTATGATTTTCTTGATGTTTTCTGTAACTTTATTGTAAGACTACAGTATATAATACATATAACAAAAAATATGTGTTAATCTGATGTTTATGTTATTGATAAGGCTTCTAGTCAACAGTAGGTTGGTAGTAATAGTTAAGTTTTTAGGGTATGAAAAGGATACACAGATTTTCCTGTGTAGGGAAGGGGTCGGGCCCTTAACCCCCACCTTGTTCAAAAGCCAGTTATGTATAACATAAAACTTGCCATTTTAACCATTTTTAAATGTACAATTCACTGGCATGAATTATGTTGACAATGGGCAACTCTCACCACTATTTCTAAAACTTGTCCATTATCTGAAACAGAAGCTCCGTAGCCATTACGCAGTCATCCCCATTTCTCCTTCTCCCTATTCCCTAATAATTTATAATCTAATTTCAGTCTCTATGAATTAGCCCATTTTAGATGTTTTGTTTAAATGGCACTATACAAATATTTGTCCTTCTGTGGCTGGCTTATTTCACTTAGCTTGGTTTTCCCTTGGTTCTAAGATTCATCCATATTGTAGCATCTGTCAGAACTTGATTTCTTTTTATACTATTATTCCATTGTACATATATATAACATTTTATCTGTTATTTGTTGGTGGGCATTTGGTTTGTTCCCACCCTTTGGCTTTTGTGAATGATGCTGCAAAGACCATGAGCATGAAAGTATCTCTTTGAGTACCTGACTTAAAATATTTTGGGGATAGTGTACTTAAGAGTGGAATTGCTAAGTCATATGGCAATTCTATGTTTATGGTTTTTTTTTTTTAAGATTTTGTTTATTTATTTGACAGACACAGAGCACAAGTAGGCAGAGAGTCAGGGAGAGAGAGAGGAAGGGAAGGAAGCAGGCTCCCAACCAAGCAGAGAGCCTGATGCGGGGCTCGATCCCAGGACCCCGGGATCAAGACCTGAGCCAAAGGCAGAGGCTATAACCCACTGAGCCACCCAGGTGCCCCTATGTTTATGTTTTTGAGGAACTGCCAAACTTTATCATAGTCTCTGCACCATTTTCCTACCAGAAGGATATAAGGGTTCCAATTTTTCCACATTCTCACCAATATTTGTTGTTTTCTAGTTGTCTTTTTTTTAATAGTTATCCTAATAGGTGTGAAGTAGTTGCTTATTCTTTTTAAATATACCTGTGAGCATAAGTGATGTTTTTTGAAATAAATACTAACTTCTATCATAAATCTTAGCAGAATCAAGCAAATGAAAGCAGCAGCAACAGCATTGCCAACATAATCACAATTTACTTTCCTAATAATGCCAGTATTATTTAATACATGTACATATATGTAAATTTTAAATAATGCCATTAGAGCTTTTGGCAAAAATAGCCGTACTCATTCAAAAAAAAAAAAAAAAACTCAGTGAATTCAATAAATGCCAGAGAATATAAAACCTCACCCCAAATTCCATCACCCTAAAATAACTATTATTACCATTAAGAACTCCACTCCAAACATTTTTCCAGATGAGTATATGAGGAAAAGGCTAGACATTTATCAAATGGAAAGGCGCATATGGTGTTTTATTTATTTTTTTTTAAGATTTTTACTTATTTATTTGTTAGAGAGAGAGAGAGAACGAGCACAGGCAGACAGAGAGGCAAGCAGAGGCAGAGGGAGAAGCAGGCTCCCTGCCGAGCAAAGAGCCGGATGTGGGACCCGATCCCAGGACGCTGGGATCATGACCTGAGCCGAAAGCAGCCACTTAACCAACTGAGCCACCCAGGCGTCCCTCATATGGTGTTTTAATTTGAAAACAAAAACTATATATTACTTGGATTTAACATTTAAAAAGCTGGTATAAAAATGGAGTGACCACCAAAGCTGAGATAAGTACTATTCTACCACAAGAGATTCTGGTTCCTAAAAGATGCCTCTAAAATTAAGGTCAGTGAAAAACACTACGAGATGGGAGTTACTATGTTTCTCTTAACTCTTAACTTTTAGACAGTATGACTTAACTCCTTGCAATGGCAAGTGAGGAAATCTGCTCACTTACTAGCTCCTTGTGTTGTTTTTTTTTAATTTTGTCAAGGTATATAACATTTAGAGACTACCCTGTATTCATAATTCTGTATTTTTATAATCTTACATATATATTTAACTGGGTTCATATTCACATCATCCTTTAACCAATTTTCTCTCTTTTAATTCCCTAGAAAATTTTCAATGAGCATATATTAAAAATAAACAACCATGGGTGCTGTAATCTTTGAGTTCTTTTGTTATGGAATGTTTGCCTGAACAACAAAATGGAAAACATAATATTTTCAAACTGTACTCTTTCCCTAAAACATTGTAGGCATTGTCTCATCTTCTGGCATTAAATTTTATGTTAAGAGTCTGAAGTTACATTGAATACAAATGGGGTTAATGTTAAAGAATGTTAATGTTAATGTTAAAAAATTGTTGTTAATTTTGTTGGGTGTGCTAATGAATTGTAGTTGTATTAATATCTTTATTACAGACAACTACTGAAGTATTTACATGTGAAATGATTATGTTGGGGATTTGCTTTTTAAAATTTCATAAGGAGATAAAATGAGTGTGTAAGCATATGTGCAAATGGATTTTTCAAGCAAATTACACCTGTTACCACCCCCCCCCACAAGAAGATACCTACTGCAGGGAGCATAGCAAAATAGGGTATGGATACTTGCCACCAAGAGCAGTAGTCACAAGATGTCTACTCACTCTATAGTTTATAAATGCCAGGGTCACCAAGAGAGACATGATTCACATAGGCACTGGATAGAATAACACTTAACTCTCATACATAGGAAACAAAGCAAGATCAGCTTCAACAATGGGTTTTAGTCCGTCACGGTCATCAAGTCCCAGCCTGTGGCCAGTGCAGGGCAATGGCCTGCATTCATCCCTCTTTGGCTACAAGCTAAGGACCCCACATCTTAAGCACAACAAAGGACTGCATAGAATCTGAGGCAGGGAAAGATATTGTCATACAAGGTGATAAACCCAGCACAGGCTGCCAAGGCTCTTTATGTCTTGAAAAAGAAGAATTCTAGGCCCTACACCCATTCTCATGCAGCCAAGCAGGGGTCAGAAGACTGCACACATGTAATTGCCTTTCCCTTCCAGACTGAAAGAGTAAAAACACCAGAAAGTTGCTAATGAAGTTGGGCGACAAGTACAAAGTATCTGAGGATTGCATGCTGTTTTCTCTTTATGTGTTTGAAAACATTCTTTTTTGCTTTTTAAGTAGGCTCCGTGGCCGGCATTGAAGTTAATGTGGGGCCTGAACTCATATCCCTGAGATCAAAACCTGACTGAGCCACCCAGACACCCCTGCAAACATTCTTTTATTAATTTTCCATTTTATTTTAATTTCATTTCTTTTCAGTGTTCCAGCATTCATAGTTAATGCACCACACCCAGTGCTCCATACAATACATGCCCTCCATAATACCCACCACCAGGCTCACCCAATCTCCCACCCCCCTCCCTTCCAAAACCCTCAGCTTGTTTCTCAGAGTCCACAGTCTCTCATGGTTTGTCTCCCACTCCGATTTCCCCCAACTCACTTCTCCTCTCCATCTTCCAATGTCCTCCGGGTTATTCCTTATGCTCCACAAGTAAGTGAAACCTTATGATACTTGACTCTCTCTGCTTGACTTATTTCACTCAGCATAATCTCTTCCAGTCCCGTCCATGTTGATAGAAAAGTTGGGTATTCCTCCTTTCTGATGGAGGCATAATACTCCATCATATATATGGACCATATCTTCTTTATCTATTCATTCATTGAAGGGCATCTTGGCTCTTTCCACAGTTTGGTGACTGTGGCCATTGCTGCTATGAACATTGGGGTACAGATGGCCCTTCTTTTCACTACATCAGTATCTTTGGGGTAAATGCCCAGTAGTGCAATTGCAGGGTCATAGGGAAGTTCTATTTTTCTTAAGGAATCTCCACACTGTTTTCCAAAGTGACTGCCCCAACTTGCATTCCCACCAACAGTGTAAGAGGGTTCCCCTTTCTCCACATCCTCTCCAACACATGTTGCTTACTGTCTTGTTCATTTTGGCCATTCTAACTTGTGTAAGGTGGTATCTCAATGTGGTTTTGATTTGAATCTCCCTAATGGCTAATGTGATGAACATTTTTTCATGTGTCTGTTAGCCATTTGTATGTCTTCATTGGAGAAGTGTGTGTTTATGTCTTCTGCCCATTTTTTGACATGTTTATCTGTTTTGTGTGTGTTGAGTTTGAGGAGTTCTTTATAGATCTTGGATATCAGCCCTTTGTCTGCAATGTCATTTGTGAATATCTTCTCCCATTCTATGAGTTGCCTCTTTGTTTTGTTGACTGTTTCCTTTGCTGTCCCTGCAAACATTCTTAATAGAAATATTTGTGGGTTTGTATATTTTTTTAACTTTGAAGTCAGCCTGATTGTCAAAAAAAATTGTTTTTATTTCTATAAGAAGGGTTTAAATACAAATAAGGAATCAGGAAAGGTTGAATAATCTGCTTTTTTTCCTTTCATTATAAATATTTCAAATGTATATCAAAGTGCAGAAGATAACATTTTTAAAAAGCCATGTACTTATCCCTTCAAATCTATCTAATCTTATTATTTTAATGTATTTTCTTCAAAATTTTAAAGGCAATATACAATAGCAAAGGCTCTCTTTTATTCCATCTCTCTTTTTTCTGTCTGGCATCTGCAGAATTAGTTATTATCCTTGAAGCTCAATAACTCATTTAGGATATATCACAGTATTGGCCAATCTGTACCACTTCTCCTAGTACAAAGTATATCCTTTCTTTTGTAGATTGTTTATCTTTCCTTCAGCAATTTTCTTTTTTAAAAAGATTTTATCTATTTATTTGAGGGAGAGAGCGAGCACAGTGGGTAAGGGGCAGAGGGGGAGGAAGAAGCAGGCTCCCTGCTGAGCAGGGAGCCCAAAGTGGGGCATGATCCCAGGACCCCAAGATCATGACCTGAGCTGAAGTCAGATGCTTATACTAACTGACTGAGCTATCCAGGGGCCTCCAGCAATTTTCTACCACTGTATTTTTAAATATCTCCAAGATACCCCTCCCCTTCTTATGTCCTATAAGGTGAGTTCCCTATTTTAAGAACACGGGTTATCCCTATGTTGGATAGTCTTTTGTTACATTTGCTTTCTTCTTAACAATCTTGATATTTATCCTCTATGTCTATAACCACTAATAGAATAACAGTGATATTCTATTTGTTTCGTTAGCTCTGAAATTTCATTTTTCATTAAATCTGTGGTTGTGTACAGCTTGGTCTACCCATATCTATATATCTATATCTATATCTATCACCCCCCTACCCAAATCAAAATACAGCAGATTTCTAAGACCCCCAAAAGTTTCTGCCTGAAAACTTCCAAACTCATTCTATGAGGTCAGCATTACCTTTATCCCAAAACCAGACAAAGATCCCACCACTATAATTGGAAAACTACAGACCAATATCTCTGATGAACATGGATGCCAAAATTCTCATCAGGATTCTAGCCAATAGCGTGAACAGTAAGTTAAAAGGATTATTCACCAACACAAAGTGGGATTTATTCCTGGGCTGCAAGGGTGGTTGGACATCTGCAAATAAGTCAACGTGATACATCACATTAACAAAAGAAAGGACAAGAACTATAAGATCCTCTCAATTGATGCAGAAAAAGCATTTGACAAAAATACAGCATCCTTTCTTGATTGAAACTCCACAGTGTAGGGATTGAAAGAACATACTTCAATATCATAAAAGCCATATTACAAAGAGCCCACAATGAATATCATTCTCAATGGGGAAAAACTAAGAGCCTTCCTAAGGTCAGGAACATGACAGGAATGTTCACTCTCACCACTCCCGTTCAACACAGTACCGGAAGTCCTAGCCTCAGCAATCAGACAACAACAACAACAAAAAAGACATCCAAATCAGCAAAGAAGTCAAACTCTCACTCTTCACAGATGACATTACCTTCATCCTATGATCATATGATGCTATATGATATGATATGATATCACATGATACTCTATGTGCAAAACCCAAAAGACTCCACTCTAAAATTGCTAGATCTCAAATAGTAATTCAGCGAAGTGGCAGATATAAAATCAATGCACAGAAGTCAGTTGCTTTTCTATACACTAACAATGAGACAGAAGAAAGAAAAATTAAGGAATCAATGCCATTTACAAAAGTACCAAAAACCATAAGATATCTAAGAATAAACCTAACCAAAGAGGTAAAGAATCTGTACTCTGAAAACTATAGAATGCTTATGAAAAAAATGGAAGAAGACACAAAGAAATGGAAAAACATCCCATGTTCATGGATTAGGAGAACAACTATGGTTAAAATCTCTATGCTAACCAGAGCAATCTATACATTCAATCCAATCCCTATCAAAATAACATCAACATTTTTCACAGAGCTGGAGCAAACAATCCTAAAATTTATATGGAACCAGAAAAGCCCCCACATAACCAGAGGAATGTTGAAAAAGAGAACTAAAGCTGGTGGCATCAAAATTCCAGACTTCAAGCTATATTACAAAACTGTAATCATCAAGATAGTATGATACTGGTGCAAAAATAAACGCATAGAATAGAGAGCCCAGAAATGGACCCTCAACTCTATGGTCAACTAATCTTCAGCAAAGCAGGAAAGAATATCCAATAGAAAAAGGATAGTCTCTTCAACAAATGTTGGGAAAATTGGACAGCCACGGCGGAAGAATTAAATTGAACCACTGTTTTATACCATACACAAAATAAACTCAAAATGGATGAAAGATCTAAATGTTAGAAAGGAATCCAACAGAATCCTAGAGGAGAACAGAGGCAACCACCTCTGTGATCACAGTAACTTCTTGCTAGGCATGTCTCCAATGACAAGGGAAACAAAGGCAAAAGTAAATGATTGGGACTTCATCAAGATAATAAGCTTCTGCACTGCAAAGGAAACAGCTGACAAAACCAAAAGACACCAACAGAATGGGAGAAAATATTTGCAAATGTCTTATTGATAAAGGGCTAGCATGCAGGATCTATAAAGAATTTATGAAACTCAACACCCCCCAAAAAACAAAGAATCCAGTCAAGAAGTCATGAACAGACATTTCTACAAAGACCTACAAATGGCCAATAGACACATAACAAAGTATTCCACATCCCTTGGAATCAGGGAAATGTCAATCAAAACCATAACGAGATACCACCTCACACCAGTCAGAATGGCTAAAATTAAAAGGCAGGAAACAACAAATGTTGGAGAGGATGTGGAGAAAAGGGAACTCTCAGACATTGTTGGCGAGAATGCAAACTGGTGCAGCCACCCTAGAAAACAGTATGGAGATTCCTCAACAAGTTGAAAATAGAGCTGCTTTAGGCCCTGGCAATACTAGGCATTTACCCCAAAGATACAAATGTAATGATTGAAGGGGCACATGCACCCCAATGTTTACAGCAGCAATGTCCACAGTAGCCAAATTATGCAAAGAGCCCAAATGTCCATCCATAGATGAATGGATAAAGAAGATGTGGTATATATATGCAATAGAATATTACTCTGTCATCAAAAAATGAAACCTTACTGTTTGCAACCATATGAATGGAACATACTAGAGGGTAGGATGGTAAGCAAAATAAGTCAGAGAAAGACAATTATCATTCAATTTCACTCCTATGTGGAATTCAAGAAACGAAACAGAGAGTCATAGCAGAAGTGAGGGAAAAATAAAATAAGATGAAATCAGAGGGAGTCAAATTATAGGAGACTTTTAACTATTGGAAACAGAATGAGGGTTCCTGGAGGGGAGGTGGGGGGGATGGGGTAACTGAGTAATGGGCATTAAGAAAGGCACATGATGTAATGATCATTGGGTGTTATATGTGACTGCTGAATCACTAAACTCTACCTCTGAAACAAGTAATACACTATATGTTAATTAATGGAACTTAAATAAAATACAATTAAAAAAAAGAAAATAAAAGAATTTCCCTCCTGAACTACACCCTTCCTCAATAAAATTACTATTCTGACTTCTATCAGTATTATTTAGTTTTGCCTTCTTAAACTGCACAAGTGAAATACAGTACATTCTCTCTTATAGCTGGTTTATTTCACTCAACCTAGTATGTGAGATCCATCCATGTTGTTGAATGTTCCACTACTTTATTCTTCTGTGTGTGGGGTCCTATTCCGTTAGGTGAATATAACACAATTTATCTGGGCAACTGGATGGCTCAGTCAGCTAAGCATCTGCCTTCGGCTCAGGTCCTGATCCCAGGGTCCTGAGATTGAGCCCTGCTTGGAGGCCCCGAAGACCTGCATCAGGCTCTCTGCACACTAGGGAATCTGCTTTTCCTCTCCCTCTGTCTGCCGCTCCCCCTGCTTGTGCTCTATTTCTCTTTCAAATAATCTCTCTCTCAATAGTGAATACAATCTTCAAACACACACACACACACACACACACACACACACACACAAATTATCCTTTCTCTTATTGATGGACATTTAGGTTGTATCCATTTGGGGATTATTATGAATGAAAACAGCTATGCACCTTCTTATACAAGTCTCCCTGTGAACATCTGCAGTCATTTCTTTGTGTACATACCTAGCAGTGGAATTTCAGAAGGTAAGCATATGGTTAGCCTTAATAGAAAATACCAGTTTTCCAATGTGATTATACCACTCTATACTCCCACCAGCATTGTTTGACAGTTCTGGTACCACCACAACTTTCTGATATTCACATTTAATCTTTTTTAACTCCCAGCAGAGATAAAATAATGGGAAGATCCAGAATAGTATGCATGTTCCTGAAGAAACTCAGTAAAGCATTGATTTTGTTCACCTAATTCTAGTACCGAAAACCATGATGTGGCCAGAATGGGGAAAGAAGCCTAGCAAAACCCTCCCAATGAAGTATATGTTGCTTTGATAAGCTATGTATCCCATACCCTCAAGTCCCAAGTGGATGAGAAGGGATTGAGAAGCTTCCTTCTGGGCATGCTGTCTCCTCTGGTCTTTTTCATCCTTGGGCTTCTGAGACAGGAAGAGGGAGGGAGAGAGAATGAGACAGAGAGAGGAAGATGGGGAGAGAGAGAGGAAGAGAGAGAGAGAGAGAGAGAGAGAGAGAGAGAAAGCTCTGACACCCAGTGGCCAGAGAGTAGTGTCTCTTGCCTCACCTGCTGTGAGAGGCCAGTCCTCTGGCTCCTGTTTCAGGAATTCTGAAATCCATATGTCCTTCATATGTTCATTTATTAAGCATGGTTTAAAGCAAAGTCTCCCAGCTCTGTTGGAGGGGTCCCCATGAGGGGAGACAGGACCTTCAAGGGGTCCTTTCCTGAAGGTGGCATCCCTCTGCTCAGAGTCTTTGAGCCTCCAGGTCTTGTGACTGGAGTAATGTTCCCCAGAAAAAGCCTTCTGGGCAAGTGGTGGAGCCAAATGGTCTTAAGAAGGCAGTGTTTGTCTCCATCCTGAAGAACACTCATACAAGTTCAAGGGGTGCGCTTAGGGTTGTGGCATTCTGGGCTGAGTCAACTAGGTATGAGCAGAGCAGAATGGAGCAGAGGGAGGTCCAGCACCTCTGACCTTGAAAGAAACAAAGCCATCCCAGGTGCAGGTCTAGATGAGCCTTGGGCACCTACTCTATAATTTCTAACAATATCCAGAAATACTGGCCCACATGCCAACTAATGAATAATAGATTTCTAAAACTAAAAATGGCCTTGGGAAGATCTGTTCTAAATCAACACATGCATTATGCATGATATACAAACTGGAGGTTCCATACGGGGCTAGTAACAGCCTATTCAGGGGTCTTGGCAAATGGATTGGATTTTAAGTGCAATGGGAGTCATGGGGTGTGGGCTTTAAGATTTTAGGAAAGAAAGATGAATATATTTTAGGGTGAGATGGGTAAATTGAAAATAAGATTTTGAGTTAGATGCATTAAAAAATTTTTTTAAATCTCTCACCTCTAAATTCTCTCAACATTTCTGCAGAGGGAACTATCTAGGTGAGAAGAAAGAATTCTTCATGAGTAATGACCGTGCATAGCTATCAGTTATTTTTTTTTATCTTTTTTTTGTTATAAAATATAATACATTTGGAAAAGTACATAAAACAAATGCATAGTAAAACAAAGTATTATAAAGTCAATTCCCAGGTAACCATCAACCGGGCCATGACCTACATGGTTGACCGCAGCCCAGAAGAACCTGACTGCTCCTCTCTCAGAGCCACCTCCTCCCATACTAGAGGGAAGTACCCTCTTGCTTTTCTTTAGAGCTTTACGTCCTAAGAGTAGTTCAAGGGTTGGAAAACTATGGCCTCCCAAATCTGGAACCTAGTCTGTTTTTATTTATTTTTTAAAAGATTTTATTTATTTATTTGACAGACAGAAATCACAAGTAGGCAGAGAGGCAGGCAGAGAGGGGGCGGGGAAGAAGGCTCCCTGCTGAGCAGAGAGCCCGATGTGGGGCTCAATCCCAGGACCCTGGGATCATTACCTGAGCTGAAGGCAGAGGCTTTAACCCACTGAGCCACCCAGGCACCCCGTAGTCTGTTTTTAAATTAAGTTTTGATAGAATATAACACACCCATTCCTTTATGTACTGTACTGTTTATAACTACTTTCAGGCTACAAGAGCAGGGTTGAGTAGTTGCTGCAGAGACTCAGATGGCCAGCTAAGCCTAAAATATTTCCTACCTGATTCTTCAGTAAAGAAACTGGGGTTCCCAGGTGTAGTTTGTAGTTTGTAGTTTGTAGTGAGAGCTCTACCAATTTCCTCCAGCTGCAGAGAGGATTGGCAACTGGGAATTCACTGCTGCCTACTTCTCCGGCAGTTAGGTGGGGGAAAACCTGGTGACAGAGCCTCTTGGCACAACCCTCAGTCAAATGATGCTATTAAAAGTGCAATTGTCTTTTAATTTCACTTTTAAACTGTGTATAGCTAATGCAGAGAAATGCAATTGGTTATTAAATATTGGTCTTATATCCTGTAATCTTGCTGAAATTGTTTCTTCTTACCTCTCATAAATTTCTTGTAGACTCCTTAAGGTTTTCTATATAAAGCTCATGTCATCTGCAAAAAAATTGTACATCTTCCTTTCCCATCAGGTTGCCTTTCATTCTTTTTCATGCCTAATTATACTATCTAGAACTGCATGTTGAATTTGTTGAATAAATGTAGCAAGAGCAGACATCCTTATCTTATTCTTGATTTTAGGGAGAAAGATTCCAGTCTTGCAGTGTTAACTACGATGTTAGCAAATTTTTTCTAGATGCCCTTTGTCATATTGAGGAAGTTCCCTTATACTTCTCTTTTTTTAAAGATTTTATTTATTTATTTATTTATTTGACAGAGAGAGAGAGAGAGAGAGAGAGAGATCACGAGTAGGCAGAGAGGCAAGGGGGAAACAGGCTCCCTGCTGAGCAGAGAGCCTGATGAGGGGCTCTATCCCAGGACCCTGAGAACATGACCTGAGCTGAAGGCAGAGGCTTAACCCTCTGAGCCACCCAGGCACCCCTCTCTTTTATTTCTAACTTGTTGAGAGATTTAAAGAAAAAAATCATGAATGAATGTTAGCTTTTGTCAAATTCTTTTTCTGAGTCTATTGACTCAGTCTGAGTCTATTGACTCAATTGAGATGATTATGTGTTTCCTTTTTTCCCCTATTAATATGATGTTTTACAAAGGTTATCATATGTTAAAACAACCAAATCCCACTTGCTCAAAATGTATAGTCTTTTATATATATAGCTGGATTTGGTTTGCTGGTATTTTGTTGAGAATTTTTGCATCTATATTTATAAGGGATATTGGTTTATAGTTTGTTTGTTTGTGATATCTTTGGTTTTGGTATTGGGATAATATTGAACTCATAGAACTCATAGTTGGGAAATGTTATCTCTTCTATTTTATGAAAGAATTTGTGAAAAGTTGGTGTTAATTTTTCAATGTTTGGTAGAATTCACCAATGAAGCCATCTGGTTCTGAGTTTATCTCTGTGGAAAGTTTTTTGAATGTTAATCAATATCTTTACTTTTTATAGGTCCATTCAGATTTTCTATTTCTTCTCAAGTCAGTTTTTGTCTTTCTAGGAATTTCTTCATTCCATCTAGGTCATCTAATTTATTGATTTATTGATAGATAATTGTTCATAGTATTTCCTTTTAATTTCTTTTATTTCTGTAAGGTTGGCAAATAATATCCTCAGATATTTTCCTGATTTCAGTAAGTTGAGTCACCTCTCTTTTTTAGTGGTCTGACAAAGGACTTGTCAATTTTGTTTTATTCTTTCAAAGACCAGATTTTTGGTTTTGTGAGATTTTCTATTGATTTTCTATTCTCTAACTTATTTCCACTCTAATCTTTATTATTCATTCCTTCTGCTTGTTTTGGGTTTTGTTTGGTCTACTTCAGTTTGCTCTTCTAGCTTTTAAGTTGGAAGCTTAGATTATTTATTTGAGGTCTTTCTTCTTTTTTAAAAGTAGGCATTCACAGCTATAATTTTCCCTTTCTTCCCATTCCTTTTCCTGGATACCGTAAGTTTTGGTATTTTGTGTTTTCATTTTCATTCATCTCAAAAGTATTTTATAATTTCCCATCTGGTTTCTTCTTTGACTCATTTATTAAAAGTATGCTTTAAACAAGTGTTGGAGAGGTGTGGAGAAAGGGGAATCCTCTTACACTGTTGGTGGGAATGCAAGTTGGGGCAGTCACTTTGGAAAACAGTGTGGAGATTCCTTAAGAAAAATAGAACTTCCCTATGACCCTGCAATTGCACTACTGGGCACTTACCCCAAAGATACTGATGTAATGAAAAGAAGGGCTATCTGTACCCCAATGTTCATAGCAGCAATGGCCACAGTCACCAAACTGTGGAAAGAGCCAAGATGCCCTTCAATGAATGAATAGATAAAGAAGATATGGTCCATATATACGATGGAGTATTATGCTTACATCAGAAAGGAGGAATACTCAACTTTTGTATCAACATGGACGGGACTGGAAGAGATTATGCTGAGTGAAATAAGTCAAGCAGAGAGAGTCAAGTATCATATGGTTTCACTTACTTGTGGAGCATAAGGAATAACCCGGAGGACATTGGAAGATGGAGAGGAGAAGTGAGTTGGGGGAAATCGGAGTGGGAGACAAACCATGAGAGACTGTGGACTCTGAGAAACAAGCTGAGGGTTTTGGAGGGGAGGGTGTTGGGGAATGGATGAAACTGGTGGTGGGTATTAAGGAGGGCATGTATTGCATGGATCACTGGGTGTGGTGCATAAACAATAAATCTTGGAACACTGAAAAAATTAAATTAAATTAAAAAATAAAAATGTTTTAAGTTTCCACATACTTTTGGCTTACCAAATTTCTTTCTATTAATTTATAATTTCAGCAGAATTGAAATTACTTTGTTTAATTTCAATCATTTTCACTTTATTGCTGCTTGTTTCATGACCTGACATATGGTCTATCCAGGGAAATGTGCCATGAACACCAAGGAGGAGTATCTGTTATACTATTGTTGTGGGATGGAATGTTCAAACGTTGTCTGTTAAGTCTATTTGGTTATAGTGGTATTCAAGTCTTTTTTTTAAAGATTTTATTTATTTATTTGATAGAGATCACAAGTAGGTGGAGAAGCAGGCAGAGAGAGAGGAGGAAGCAGGCTCCCCTCTGAGCAGAGAGCTCCATGCAGGGCTCCATCCCAGGACCCTGAGATCATGACCTGAGCCAAAGGCAGAGGCTTTAACCCACTGAGCCACCCAGGTGCCCCTCATTCAAGTCTTCTATTTCCTTGTTGATTTTCTGCCCAGTTCTTCTCTCCATTATTGAAAGTGGTGTACTGACATCTCCAACAGTTAATTTGAGTTATCTATTTCTTTCTTCAATTCTGTTCATTATTGCTTTATTTTGGTAGGCTCTTTTTGCATAATGTTTATAACCATTATATCTTTTTACCATAGTTAACATCTTATTAGTATACAAGGTCCTTCTTTATCTCTTGGAAATTTTTTTATTTAAAGTTAATTTTGGGGGCACCTGGGTGACTCAGTGGGTTAAAGCCTCTGCCTTCTAAAATCTTTAAAAAAATAAAGTTAATTTTGTCTGATATTAGTATGGTCACTTCAGCTTTTTTGGATTACTATTTGCATGGTGTATCTTTTTGCATCCTTTTTCTTTCAACCCGTTTTTGTCTTTGAATCTAAAGTGTGTCTCTTACAGATAATATATTGCTGGATCATGTGGGCTGGGGTTTTTTTTTTTTCTTTTTAAATCCATTGAGCTAGTGTCTGCCTTTATATTGAAGAGTTTAATCTGTTTATATTTAGTGTAATCACTGAGAAGGTAAGAAGTATGTCTTTAATTTTGCTGTTTTTTGATATGTCTTATGTCCCTTTTGTTATTCTATTCCTCAGTTATTGCCATTTTATGTTAAATAAATATTTTCTAAAGTGTAATATAATTTTCTTGTTGTTTCTTTACCATATAATTTTTTGTTATTTTTTTAGTTGATACCTTGGTGGTCACAGTTAGGTTTCGCTATTTTAATCCCTTAAATTTCAGTAAGGACAATTACCCCCATGACAAAAAGACCTTGTTTCCTCTGTTTGTTGAATGACAAGTTATAAGTTCTGCATATGAGCAAGTATTCCTAGAATACCAAATCTTATCTCCTTTCCTTGTTATTTCTCTTATCTCTGGGATCTGAGTATTGGCAACTCTTCACTGGACAACAAGGTCTTATCTACTCTTTTGTTAGAACTAATGTTTCCAGGTTCTAAGGAAAAGCAATTCCTGTTACCATGCTATGGGTTTGTACCTTTGATTCTTGGATCCAAGTTCTGTAGTTTTCATGGGGTTGTTTTCTTCCAAATTTTTATTTAAAACCTAGTTAATTAACAAATAGTGTAATATTTGTTCCAGCGGTATAAGTTAGTGATTCATCACTTACATGTAACACTCAAGTGCCCTCCTTGATAACCACCACCCATTAATTTTTTTTAAAGATTTTATTTATTTATTTGTCAGGTAGAAAGAGAGCACAGGAGCAAGCACAGGCAGACAGAGTGGCAGGCAGAGGGAGAAGCAGGCTCACTGCTGAGCAAGGAGCCCGATGTGGGACTCCATCCTAGGATGCTGGGATCATGACCTGAGCCGAAGGCAGCCGCTTAACCAACTGAGCCACCCAGGCGTCCCATCACCACCCATTTAGCCCACCCCCCATTCACTTCCTTCCATCAATCCTCTGTTCTCTATCATTAAGATTCTCTTATGGTTTCCTTCCCTTTCTCTATCTCTCTTTCTCTCTCTCTCTCTCTCTCTCTCTCTCTCTCATGTGCACACTTTTTCTTTCTCTTCCCATGTGTTCAACTGTTTTGTTTCCTAAATTCCACACATGAGTGAAATCATATGGTATTTGTCTTTCTCTGACTGACTTATCTCACTTAGCATACTATACTCTAGTTCCATCCATGTTGTTGTAAATTGCAAGAGTTCATTCTTTTTGATAGCTGACTAATATTCCATTGTATGTGTGGAATACATCTTCCCCATCTTCTTTATCCATTCATCAGTTGATGGGCACCTGGGCTCTTTCCATAGTTTGACTATTTTTGATCATAGTACATGTACTCCTTTGCAAGTTTTGTAGGTTTTGAATATGAGCACAAGTGTGTCTTAGTCTGGGATGCTGTAACAAAAAACATCCTCTGTTTGTATAAACTGGATGGCTTGTATAAACTGGATGGATAGACAACAGAAATTTATTCCTCATATTTCTAGAGGCTAGAAGTTGAAGACCATGGTACTGGCAGATTTAATGTCTGATGAGGGTCCACTTCCTCATATCTGGCTGTCTTTTCACTGTGCCCTCACATAGTGGAAGAGGCAAGGGATCTCTGTGGGGTCTCTTTTATTAGAGTACTCCATGAGGGCTCCAACCTCAACCTAAGCATCTCCCAAATGCTCCATCTCCTAATAACATGACATTGAGTAATGGGAATACTTGCTCATACTCAGAACCTGTAACTTGGAATTTGGCACACAGAGAAAACAAGGCATTTATGTTTTGGGAGTAATTGCTCTTACTAAAAACCTGAGATTGAATTAATTTCAACATATGAATTTTGGGGAGATATCAATATTTAGTCTACAGCAAGCATGGAGGGTTCTTTCACTCTTATATTCTTCTTGCAAATTTCTGTGTCTAAGATCTGATTCTGGACAAGTATTCCTTAGGCAAGAAAGCTTTATCTCCTCTTTGTGTTAGATCCTGAATGTGTAGGTTGGAGGATGGGCAACTGTACTCAGGACATCAAGGCATTAAATCCTCTGTTTATTTTTTTTAAAGATTTTATTTATTTATTTGACAGAGATCACAAGTAGGCAGAGAGGCAGGCAGAGAGAGAGGGGGAAGCAGGCTCCCTGCTGAGCAGAGAGCCCGATGTGGGGCTCGATCCCAGGATCCTGAGATCATGACCTGAGCCAAAGGCAGAGAGGCTTAACCTACTGAGCCACCCAGGTGCCCTTAAATCCTCTGTTTGGTAGAAAAACTAATATATATGTTGTGAGAATGGGTAACTACTTTTAGTTGCTCTGGCCTTTCCCTCACTGCTTCATCACTCAAAGGTCCCTTGGACATGAATTAGTGGATCCACTCCTGGGAGCGACAGACCATGCCCTTTTTAATTTTTTTTTCCATCTCAGATTTCAGAACTAGGTTCCAAGTATGGTTCCCACTAATATTGACTTGTTCCTTCTTTGTTGGCTTATACATTTCTAGTTTCTGAATATGTATAACTCTTTCAAGAGTTCCAAAGCCATCTCTCCACAGTTTGTTAGATCTTAAATTGGTAGGATTCAATTATGGATACTAACACCTCAGGGTACTAAGACCTCATTTCCTCTAACTGTTGACCACAAGGGAGGCTAACTAGTTTCAGAGCACCAAGGCCTTTTCCCTTCTATTTGTTATATAACAGTTCTTTCTGTTCCAAGTATGACTAACTCCTTGTCTTCTCTGCTTGTTTGATCCTAGGTCTTGGTTCTGAATATAGGAAACAACTTCCAGGTCAGCAAGGCCACTGCTTGTTGGATTAAACATCTCTAGTTTTCCAATATGTGTACCTATTTTCAGGGATTTAAAGCTTGTTTCCACTGCTTGTTAGGTCTCAGATGTGTAGTCTAAGTGCCTGACAATTAGTTTTTTTTCTAATTGTAAGTGCCTGATATTATGCTTTCGATTGCTAAGGTATCCATTTCGAAGATATACATTTTAAATAAACATATTGCCAGCTATGTGACACAGTACCAGCTACACAACTAGATAAAGAGCCAGGCTGTCTTACTCATGAAGTTCCTCTATTAGAAAGCCCATAGTGATCTAGATAACTGAATGATTGAGTGACCCTGCTTTTCTTTATGCTTTAAATAGTGAACTTGTGAAACCCCAGACATCCCACCCTCAATTCCAACAAAGTCAGTACCCTAGGTCTGCTTTCTCTCTATCTCTACTTGACTTCACTATAAAGGTCTGGGCATGCAGTTTACCTTCCAGGACCTATGAATAATAAAACTTGTTCTTACAAAGTTCCCCGACTGCTGTTGCTGAAGTGTGTTTAGCAATCATAATAAAAACCACAAGGGTTTGGCCAGCCACAACACTGGCTGCAGTTGGAGAAATGTCTTTGGGGGCTGCTACAGGTAATATGGGTCCAGATGAGTGACCCAAGCATTCCTAGTTGAGAGTATCACTATTCTATAGCTGAGACCAACACAAAACAAAATGTCTAGGTTTCAAGTATGAGAACATACTTTCTAGGCACCCAGACCTTGTACTATATACTTGTTGGATCCAAAGTCTCTAGGTTCATAATATTGACAGGTACTCACAGGGTAGTTACTATGTTTGTACCAAGTATAGACAGCTACTTACAGGGCTGACCTCTCTCGTTGGTACCAAAGCCTAGGTTTACATGGAAGGTACAAACCCCAGTATGCAAAGACCTGAACTCTGTCTGTCGAATCTTAGGGCTGTGGGTTAAAAATATTTGCCATAATTTTAGACTAAGGCCTTTTTGTGTTTTTGTATAGCAGGACTTTAGGTTCCTAATATGGGCTACTACTCCCAGCTTAACAAGTCCTATTCTATTCTGCTTGTTGGATCTCTGGTGTGTAGGAACCAATCTGAGCAACAAGGCCTGTGTCCTTTGTGTTACATCCCAGGTGTCTATTCAAGTTTGGGAAAATACTCCCAGGGCACCAAGACCTGGTCAAATCTCTTTATTAAAAATGAGCTTCTAGATCTTCTGAGTATGAGCCACTAATCTCTAAACATTGAAACTTTAAAAAAAAAAGTCAATTTATTGTATGTAATGTCTTCTGAGTTTGAGTAAGAGAAACCATGTCCAAGGCATGAAACTAGGTATTCTTTTCCTAATTAGACCCTAGGTCTCTAGGTTCTGGATATAGGCAGTGACTTTAAGGACATCATGCCTTTTCTCCTCAGTTTATGGGATTCCTGGTAACTATGTCCTGAACATGGGTAACTATACTCAGGGATCAGGACCTCACCTTCTTTGCTTGATAGATTCTGGATATTTATATTCTGAGTATGGGCACATATTCTCAGGGTGCCAAGAGTACATCTCCTCTGCTAGTTGGAATCCTGGTCTCTAAATTCAGATTATGAGAAACTATTTACACAACACCAGTAAGTTGCCTCCTTTACTATTTTTCCCAGGTCTCTAAGTCTTGAGTACATATATTTTCCAAGGCACAGCAGCTTGTCTCCTTGCTTTATGGTCCCAGTTTTCTAGGAAGCAGCAGCAGAACTATTCCCAAGGCACAAAATTCTTGTGTTTCCCACTTGTTGGATTCCAGGTATCTATGTTTTGGGTTGGGGTAACTTCTTTCCTGGCATCGAGGTCTCACATATTTTGCTTCTTGGACTCCAGGTCTCTAGATTGCAAAAAATTTTATATGCTCTTAGAGCACTAGGTCTATTTTCTTCTGCTTATTGGATATCATATCTTTAAGTTCTGATTACGAGCAAATAATCTCTAGACACAGAGGTAGAGTTTCCTCTGCTGGTTGGAGTCTAAATATCTAGGATCCCAGAAGGAGCAACAGTACCACGGTTACCCATGACTTTGTCTTTTCTCCTTAACAGACTTTGGAATTCTATGATCTGAGCATAAACAACTGTTCCCAGGGCACAAAGCCTCTGACTCTTGAAGGAATTCAGGACTTTAGGTTCAGATAATTATTTTGTTTAAAGATTTTATTTATTTATTTGAGAAAGAGAGCATGTGTGTGAGAAAGAGAGAACAAGAGAGAGTAAGCATGAGTGAGGTGGGGGAGGGTAGAGGGAGAAGCAGACTCCCCACTGAGCAGGGAGCCTGATACAGGGCTCAATTCCAGGACCCTGAGATCATGACCTGAGCTGGAGGTAGATGCTTAACTGACTGAGCCACCCAGGTGGCTTAACTGACTGTGCCCTCCAGGTTCAGATTATGAGCAACTATTCCCTGGGCACCAAAAGCTATATCCTCTCTGTCTTCTCTAATTTCTTCTTCCTAAGTATGAGAACCTATTCGCAGGGCATCAAAGCCTTGTCTCTTTTTCTTGATGGATCTCATTTATATGATTCAGAAAACTCTTTTAAAGGCATCAAGGTATCGGTTGTTTCTCACACTCTGGATCTCTGAGCTGAGTATGGACAACCACTCCCAGAGAACCAAGACCCGTGTCCCTCCTTGTTGGATTCCAGGTCCATATGTTTTCAATAGTGGCAACTCCTCCCCACGCAAGAAAGTCTGACATATTCTGTTTTGTGGATCCCAAGTCTCTAGAGTCTGAGAGTTGGCAAGTACACCTAGGACACAAAGTTTTCTTCTTTGCTTGTTGGATCTCATGTTCTGATTATGGGAAAATATCCCGGCACTAAAGTATTGGCCCCCCTGCCTTTTGGATTTCTAGTATATATTCTGAGGGTTGACCACTACTTGTAGGACTCCGAATCTTTGTCTCCATTGCTAGTTTGATTTTATGAGCTGAGGTTCCAAGTATGGGTACCTATTTTCAGGGTACTGAGGCCTTGTCTTTGGTTATTGGATCAAAGCTTTTCTGCCCAGGGCTGGGCCTTAAGGCTTTGTCTCCTCTGCTTGCTGGAAATCAATCCCCAGGTTCTAATATAGTCTAATACCCAGAAGCACAAAGGCTGTCTGCTGGCTAGATCTCAGGTCTTTGTTCCAACTACAGATAACTATTATCAGGGCATTATAGCTGTCTCTACTGCTTGTTTGAATCAAGTTATTCAGGTTCAGATTATAAGGATCCTATATGTCTATGTTCCAAATAGGGTTACCTACCCTTAGGGTGTCGAGGTCTTATCTCTTCTTCTTGTTACATCCCTGGCCTCTGATTTCTGGGAATGAGCCTCTACTCCATGGGCAACAAGGCCATGTTTCTCTCCTTGGTAGATTTCAGACATCTAGGTTCTGAGTATGGCTAACTTCACCAGGGTACACAGCCTTGTCTCCTCTGCTTGTTGGTCCTAGACTTAGGGTTCCAGCATAAGCAATTTTTCTCTGTGCTGCAAATCTTCTCAGATTTGGGTTCTCAGGTATCTACATTTCAAATATGGCCAACTACTTTTATGTCACAAACACTTTCTCCCTCTATCATTGCTTTAACTCTCATTTCTATTTGCATTTGATCCTAGAAATATTCTTGAGATTTTCGAACTTGGCTATATTGAACATGCAATATCATTTCCATTATGTCTAGGTGTTTTTAGTGGTAGGGTTTTCTTTTTCTCAGAAAATCTATTCCATCATATTTCCAGTAGTCAAATTTTGTTATATAACTAAAATAAACATTTGCATTGCAATTTTTTCTTTTGAAGTTTTAATTATTTTTAAGAATATAATTTTATCAGGACGCCTGGGTGGCTCAGTTGGTTAAGCGGCTGCCTTCGGCTCAGGTCATGATCCCAGCGTCCTGGGATCGAGTCCCACATCGGGCTCCTTGCTTGGCAGGGAGCCTGCTTCTCCCTCTGCCTCTGCCTGTGCTCGCTCTCTCTCTAACAAATAAATAAATAAAAATCTTAAAAAAAAAGAATATAATTTTATCTTTGTATGTTTGGAGAATTAGAAAAGACAGACAAGCATCACTAAGAGAATAATAACATCATTTCCCACTGCCCAAAATTTATCACTATTAATCCCTTAGAATATACATTTCTAGAACTTTTTCTATGCATGAACATACACATACATATACTCCTTGTTAAAATATTTACATTCTATACATTGTTTTGTAATTTGTTTTCTTCCCCATCAGTGATATCCACCTATTCAATGTCAGTATATATTCACACAATTTAAAATCCAGATTTTATTCAGATTTCTCACATTTTCCTCCAAACAGCCCTGACATACAAATCGTCAAATGTATCTAAGCCAGGATTCTGCATTTATATTTGGTCTCTTAAATTGCTTAACTAGCTCTTAATTCTCTTTTTATCTGAGAACTTTTATCCACACCATTGGCTTGTAGATGAGACTAGGTCATATTCTTTTCTTTTGTTGACTTTAGCATATACCTCTGCTTCCTATGTTTCTAATTACTCAAAATTTATAAGAGCCTAAAGATTTGGCTTAATGAAAAACACTTTTTAAAAAACTAGTATGTATCATGGTGATATTGTGCATTAAATATTGTGTCAGAAGACTCAAAATATATAGTTGACTCTTTGTATGTGGTGCTAAGAGTGGCCACTGAATTAGGATGATGCCAGTCAGCCATTAAGGTTTTCCCCTTATGACAAGGAAACCATTTGGGTGGTGTTGCTGTAGTAATGCCCAGTTCCTTATTAGCCATTTACCTAATGGTTTAGCAGGCATTGCCTGAGTTAATGTTATTAGAATTTACCAAAGATTTCTTAAGTATGTCACCATGTCTATATTTATTATCTGACTTGTTCTGGAAAGCATATCATCAGAGTAGGTAGGGTTATGCTGCAGTAACAAACAAATCATGAAATTCAAGGACAAAAAATAGTTCTTGGTCAGGCTTTATGTCAAATACAGGTTGGTGGTGAGACACTCACAAACACTGAGGGATTCAGGGTGATGGAGGCTCAAATTCAATACCTGCTCCCATGATTCTAGAAGGTTTCACCTTAGCAACTCACTGTTCCAGCCTGGAAATGACACACATCACTTCTAGAGACAACCATTGATACTACTTCACTTCAAGGGAAAGTACAAGCTTCCCATGTGCCTGGAAAGGAAGTAGAACTATTGTTGGTACTACTACTGGCTATAGAACAAGTTTCTTTTTGCCTGCAACTTACCATACATTGTCTCCAACTGGCTGAACATTCCAGGAGGTAAGTAGTGACATCCCTTCTCCATAAACAAAGAAAATGAAGTTAAAAGATTCCTACAAGGTCACATAGAAAATATCAAACTCAGAATTCAAGTCCAGGTGACTCTACAGCTCATGGAGGAATCTTTTGGGGGGGGATAGTGGGATGAAAATATCTTTTATCTTTCCCTTAGGGTCAGTCCTGGAGTTTGGGTCTCCTTAGGGTCTGGATAATCCTAAGTATAACTGAAATTAGAATGAGGCCAAGGAAAATGATGATAATGATGATGATGACAATGACGATAACATATATTTAGATGTTGCTAGGCACTGTACTAAGTATATTGCATCAATTGCTACAATCTCTGAAGTAACTTTATGAGATAAATTAATTTATTGTCCTCATTTTAGAATGAGGCTAAATAACTTGCAAAAACTCACATAGCTAGTAAGTGTAGAAACAAGATTTGACATAGGCACTTTGACTGCAAGGATTTTCCTCTTAATCACTACAAATGCGATCAATCAGGTCTGTCTTTGCCTTAGACTTTATTAAGAGAAATAAAGAAATTTTAACAGATACGTTATAAGTGCTTACCCAGCTCACACATTTTATTTGAAAATGCATCAAACCTATAGCTTCTGCTGAAGGACTGGGTCCAAGTAGGAGTTTTGCACCATATGACTTTCTTCCTGGCTCTGGTGACTGACCCAAGGAAGAACACTTTCCTCAAGAGAGAGGGAATATCCCTGGAATAGCCAAAGAGATTCTCTTGGGAATCAGGAGTTGGGGTATGGGGTCAGGCAGATATCAGCGGGCCTTTGAGCCATGTACAAACAGATGACAACCAGACAAATTTCTAAGGAAAGATCATTCCAGGTAGAGAGAATAACAATGCAAAGGTCCTGAGACAGAAATACTTTTGGCATGTTGGAGAAGTAGGAAGAAGACCAATGTATTTGAATTGAGTTGGGTGAAGAGGAAAGTGGAAGTAAGAACAGAGAAGGAGCCAGAAGTAGATAATGTAAGGCCTCACCTTGTATATAATTTAAAGTATGATGAGAAGTCAGTGAAGGGTTTTGGTCAGTAAGAGAGATAATCTGAAACATATCTGAAAAGTATCATATTGGTTTCTGGGTGGATAATGGAGGATAGAGCACAGTTATGGAAGCAGGGGTTGCAGTTAGAAGGCTCTTGCATAGGTCCAGTTGAGAGTTGAAGGTGTTTTGGTTCACATTATTGTAGAGGTGATGGAAAGTGGTCTAATTCAAGATAGAGCCAATGGGGTTTATTCTTGGGTTGGATCTTGGATGTGAAAGAAAGAAAGGGGTCAAGGATGATTACAAAATTTTTGTCCTGAGTAACTGGATGAATGGTGGTCTATTTACTGAGAGGAATAGGGGATGTGGAGGGGGAGATTCTACATTTGGCTTTGGATTTATTAAATTTTGAGATACATATTATTCTTCCAAGTGGGTCATTGGATGTAGGACTATGGAATTTAGAACCAGAGAGCTATATATCTTATGTCTTCAATTTTGAGGTACACATTTTCTGTATATTATTATCTCTGAAATCAGGGTACATCCCATTATCATGGGCTGTCAGACAAGTGACAGTTGTGACTTAGTTATGACATTTTCTTTGACACCTTTTAGTAAGATAAAGAAAAAAATGGCATCAGTGCTTCTGGATTTAATGAAAGATGTCAAACTTGGGAGTTATTAGCATATCGAAAGTCATGAGATTAGATGATATTACCTGGGAAGTGTTGATAAAGAAGAGAGCTGAGGAATATATTTGGATCATTCCAACAGAGCAAGGTCAGGAAAATAAACAACATGATGAGGGATTTCCACCACATAGGAGGAAACTGGAAAATGTGAAGAAAATGTTTCATTTATGAAGTTGTGAGCAACTGTGAACATCTACTGGGAGCGTACATATGGTGAGAACTGATAGCTGACATGAAATTTGGCCAACTGATGGTCATTAGTAACCTCTGCAAAAGAATTCCAGTGAAGTGACAGGAACAAGGCCTGACTGTTGTGCTTTAAGTAAGAGTGAGGTGAAGTAGAGGTAGAAAGTGAGACCATTTGAAAAGGAATTTTTCTATTAAAAATATCAGAGACATAGGATGGCTTCTGGAAGGATATGTGGAGTTCAAAGGAAGGTCTTTAAAACTAGTATCTTAGGCATATTTGTAAGTTGATAGAACCGATGCAGCAGAGAAGGAGATGTTCATGGAAAGGTGGAGGGAGGCAAGGCAGAGTCTAATACCTGAATGGCATCATTGATACGTGAGGGGGTGGACCCAGAGCACTAGTAGGGAAATTGTCTACTCTTAAGATATAGGAAGCTTTATCCACGGTAACAGAAGGGAAGGGGAAAACTGCAGACAGTTATTGTGGCAATTTTCATGGTGAGAACTGTTTTATCAGTTAGGGTGTTCCTGGCTGTGATAATATCTGCTTGTTATCTACTTCTAACCTCAGTAAGTCTTGGGTGGATGGACACAAGAATGGGCCAATGGTGCATGTATGATATCCAGGGCCGCCTTCCATCCTTCCACTTTGTTGCCACCCCAGATGGCTGACTTTTCTTTCTTAGGCCTGTTGTATCTTTGGTACCAGATGGCTGTGTGGCACAAGGGGAAGGGAGGAGTCTGTGGAGTAGGTATGCAGTTGTGTGTCACAGGAGTTCAGCCACATACTAAGTGAGTTTTCGGAATGGATGCTGTTTGCCAGGGTGGAGAGAAAGAGGAATAAGTGATTAGAGATTATGGGCATATGCTGGGATATAAAATCTAACTTGGTAAAAAAGGAAAGTGAGGTTGTGGGTCCAGACTTCTAGAGGGGTTGAAGTTTTTTGCATAGTTACTAGGAGAATTGAACTAGAAAGATAAGATGTGGTGATTTAAGAGTCAGAGGCTCACAATTGTGATCTTCAAGGTGATTTCATGAATGGAACAGATCAGGCTGCTGAGTGGTTCAGGTGGAGCAGGAAGCAGGATATTTAAAAGTAAGGCCATGAGGAACAGAGAGGTAGGGACACTGAGCGAGTGACTCCTGTGTTAGGAAAGGCCCTGAGAATGGGCCAGTGGTAGCAGTGGTATAAAGGTCATGAGTGGAGTGCTTAAATCTTCAGTGAACATGGAAAGTGATGGATAGTAGCATGGATTATTACAATCAGGATCAGAGAGTGGTATAATCTGATAACAAGTGTTTCAAAGAAGTTGTTTTGTTTTAAGTGAAGCAGGTGGAATAATGGTCTAAAAGTGGCAGGGATCCACTTCATGCCCTGAGATGTATGCATGTGGAAGAATAAAAAGCCACTGCTTTCCACAGAAGACTAAGGTCTTAGAACAGTAACATGATAAGAATATGCCTGTAGGGGTGCCTGGGTGGCTCAGTCGTTGAGCGTATGCCTTCGGCTCAGGTCATGATCCCAGTGTCCTGGGATAGAGTCCCACATCAGGCTGCTTGCTCCGTGGGAAGCCTGCATCTCCCTCTCTCACTCCCCCTGCTTGTGTTCCCTCTCTCGCTGTGCCTCTCTCTCTGATGAATGAATAAATAAATAAAATATTAAAAAAAAAAGAATATGCCTAAACAGTCAACAAAACTAAAAGGCAACTTCCAAATGGGAGGAGATATTTGCAAATGATATATCAGATAAAGAGCTAGTATCCAAGATCTATTAAAGAACTTACCAACTCAACACCCAAAAAACAAAGAATCCAGTCAAGAAATGGGCAGAAGACATTTCTCCACAGAAGACATACAAATGGCCAACAGACACATGAAAAAATGCTCTCCTTCCCTTGGCATCAGGGAAATACAAATCAAAACCATAATGAGGGGTGCCTGGGTGGCTCAGTGGGTTAAAGCCTCTGCCTTCGGCTCAGGTCATGATCTCAGGGTCCTGGGATCGAGCCCCATGTTGGGCCCTCTGCTCAGCGGGGAGCCTGCTTCCCCCTCTCTCTCTGCCTGCCTCTCTGCCTACCTGTGATCTCTGTCTTTCAAATAAATAAGTAAAATCTTTAAAAAAAATTAAAAAAACATAATGATATAACACCTCAGACAATTCAGAATGGTTAAAACTAACAAGATAGGAAACAACAAATGTTGGTGAGGATGGGGAGAAAAGAGAACCCTCTTACACAGTTGGTGGGAATGCATGCTGGTACAGCCACTCTGGAAAACAGTTTTGAGATTCCTCAAAAAATTAAAAATAGACCTACCTTAGGACCCAGCAATTGCACTACTAGGTATTTACCCCAAAGATACAAATGTAGTGAACTTGCATCCCAATGTTCATAGCAGCAATGCCCACAATAGCCAAACTATGGAAAGAGTCCAAATGTCCATTGACAGATGAATGGATAAAGAAGAGGTGGTATATATATATATATATATATATATATATATATATATATATATATATATTACTCAGGCATCAGGAAGGATGAATATTTACCATTTACATTGACACAGATGGAATGGGGGGTATTATGTGGAGTGAAGTAAGTCAAACTGAGAAAGACAATTACCATATGGTTTCACTCATATGTGTAACATAAGAAACAGCACAGAGCAGAAGATCATAAGGGAAGGGAAGAAAAACTAAATGGGAAGGGATGGGGTAATTGGGTGATGGGCATTAAGGAGGGCATGTGACGTGATGAGCACTGGGTACTATACACAACTGATAAATTATTGAACACTACATCTGAAACTAATCATGTACTATATGATGGCTAATTGCATTTGTTTATTTATTTTGGGGGGGGCTAATTGAATTTAAATAAAAAATAAAAAAAAGAATATGCCTGTAAGTTCCACAGGGTTCAGGGGTGAGGGTTAAGGAATAGATGAGAAATAGGGACCTAAAGATAGAGATAAGAGTAGGGATAAGAAATAAGATTAGGAATATACAAGCCTTTAAATATACTCATCCTTTTTGGGTTGTTGTTGCCAGTGCTTTTGGTGCCATATCTAAGAAATCATTGCTAAATCCAATGTCATAAAACTTGCTCTCTATGTATTCTTTTAAGAGTTTTATGCTTGTAGGTCTTACATTTAAGTTTGATCCATTTTCAGTTAATTTTTATATATGGTGAAAGGTAAGCATCCAACTTCATTCTTTTGCATGTGAAAATCCAGCTTTCCAAGTACCATTTATTGAAAAGACTACCCTTTCACAGTTGTATGGTCTTGGCACCCTTGAAAGAAATCAATTGACCACTATGGTGAGTGCTGTGAATTGTGTGAGACTGAGGATTCACAGACTGGTACCCCTGAAAAAAATAATACATTATATGTTAATTAAAACAACAATGAAGACAAAAACAAAACAAACAAAAGAACAAAAAAAATCAATTGATCAGATATATGAGTGTTGATTTCTGGGTTCTGGGTTTTATTCCGTTGATCTACATATCTATCCTTATGGAAGTACCACACTATTTTGTTTACCATAGTTTTGTAGTAAGTTTTATTATCAGAAAATGTGAGTCCTCCAACTTTGTTAGTTTTCAAGACTGTTTTGGCTTGGATGTAGGTTTTCGTAGATGTTCATTAGCAGGTTGAGGAGTTCCCTTCTCTTACTAGTTTGCTCAGAGTTTTTATGAGATGTTGATTTTTGTAAAAAGCATTTTCTTGATCTATTGAGATATCATGGTGAATTACACTTAGCTTTGAATGTTAAACCAATCTTAAATTCTTGGGATAAACCCCAGTTATGATGCATTATCCTTTCTAATGTTGCTGGAATCCATTTGCAAAAACTTGGCTAAGAATTTTTTTTTTTCAAATGAATTTCTTAAAAGGTTTACTTATTTATTTGACAGAGAGAGAGAGAGAGAGAGATCACAAGTAGTCAGAGAGGCAGGCAGAGAGAGAAGGGGAAACAGGCTCCCTGCTGAGCAGAGAGCCCAATGCGGAGCTCTATCCCAGGACCCTGAGACCATGACCCAACCGAAGGCAGAGGCTTAACTCACTGAGCCTCCCAGGCACCCCTTGGCTAAGAATTTTTATATACAATGTTCATGAAATATATTGGTTCTAAGTTTTCTTGCAATGTCTTTTTCTGGTTTTGTTATCAGGGTAATGCTGTGGTTATATAATGAAAGTTTTTACTCCTCTTCAATTTTCTGGGGGAGTTTATATAGAATTGATAATCTTTATTAAATATCTGGTAGAACCAGAATCCATCATGGAAACAATCTGGTTCTGGAGATTTCTTTTTTTGGAAAGTTTTTAATTGTGAATTCAAATTTTAAAGTGGGTATAGTACTGTTTAGGTTATCTTTTTTCATTTTGGTAGTGTAGGACTTCTGTGGAATTAGTCCATTTCATATAAATAATCAAATTTGCATGTGTAGAATTTTCCTAGTATTCTCTTACTCGCCTTTGGAAGATTTTGTTTTCAAGTAATTTCTACACTAAGCGCAGGGATGATTTATACAACTCTGAGGTCAAGAATCATACCTCTACTGACCTAGTCAGCCAGGTGCCCCTCCCTTACCCTCTTTTTTAATTCTGTGGGGGTCTTTAGTGATATATTCTCTGGTATTCCTGATATTGGTAAACTGTATGTTTTCTTTCTCTCTCTCTCTCTCTTTTTGGCAGACTTATCAGATATTTTTTGTCTTTTTTTAAAAAAATGATTTATTTATTTTAGAGAGAGCAGGGGGAGGCACAGAGGAAAAGGGAAGGGGAGAGAATCCCAAGGCCTCTGCTGAGCGGCGAGGCTGATGTGGGGGTTCTATCTCTGAACCCTGAGATCTTGACCTGAGCCAAAATCAACTGTGGGATGTGTAACCACTGAGCCACCCAGGCATCCTCTATCTTTTATCTTTTCAAAGTACCAGCGTTTAGTTTTAACGATTTTCTGTTGTTTTTCCATTTTCCTTTATTTTTGTTCCTGCCTCATTTCCTCCCTCTTCTTGCTTTGGATGTACTATTACTTTAATTTTTCTAGTTTCTTGAAATGGAAGCTTAGATGCTTGATTTTAGACTTTTCTTTTCAAAGAAAAGCAGTTAATGTTATAAATTTCATGTTTATCACTGTTTTAATTGCATCCCATAAATCGTTATCTTTTTATTTTTGTTCTGTTCAAATAGTTCTATTTCCTTTGAGATTTCTTCTTTGACCTGTGGATTACCTAAAGTGTATTGCTTAATTTCCAAGTGTTCGGAGACAGTCCTGTTAATCTTTTTATTTTTATTTTTGAGCGTGGAGCCCAAGGCGGGGCTTGAACTCAATATCCTGCACTGGAGTCGGAGGCTTAATGCACTGACCCACCCAAGCGCCCCGTTATCTTTTACTTTTTTGTAGTTTAATTCCATTATGGTCACAGTACATAAGTATGACTTCAATTGTTTAAAATTTCTTAAGATTTGGGGTGCCTGGGGGGTTCAGTGGGTTAAAGCCTCTGCCTTCGGCTCAGGTCATGATCTCAGGGTCCTGGGATGGAGTCCCGCATCGCGCTCTCTGCTCCGCGGGGAGCCTGCTTCCTCCTCTCTCTCTCTGCTTCCTTCTCTGCCTACTTGTGATCTCTCTCTGTCAAATAAACAAAATAAAAAAAAAACTTTATAAAATTTCTTAAGATTTGTATTATGGTGGTACTAAAAACTCTTGATTTCCTTCTCCAAGTCCCCTGCTATCAGCCATTCCATGAATTCAGCCTAGGATTTTAGCTGTTTACAGTGGGACAGACAGGAGGAGGCTCTAGCCGACTGGAGCCAGCCTCGAGTCTCTTCTGCGCTATATGTGTGTCCATGGCACACACCCTCACCACTTCAGGCTGAAGCTCCTCAGTCACCTCACGTTCCACCGCGCCCCCAGATTTTTCTCGAGCGCTGTGCGGAACCCGGGACAGGAGTGCCTGCGTACGGCGGAAATCCCGCCCCCCGGCGCCTGCGGTTGGCCCTGACCGCAAGGGATGAACCCCAAGGAGGAAGATGAGCAGGATTGAAGGAAACAGGGGAGTAGGGAGGAAGGGCGAGAGGGCTCCTCTTTCCCATTGGCTGGTCCAACGCAACAACCTCGCTGTGATTGGCTGGCCTGCGGGGGGGCGGTAGTCCCGAATTGGTCCGCCCCTCGAGTCGCGAGAGATACCGGGATCACCAGCGCCGGCGGAGCCAGTGGCGGCTTGGAGGCTCTTTTCCGCACGCCGCCTTAAAGAGGCGGCGGGGCCTTTGCGCTTCAGGTCTTCGTCCCCGGGGGCGGAGAGGGCGGCCAGCCGCAAGGGCGGTGTGGGTTGGAACCCAGGGTACGGTCGAGCTGGGGCGCCGCGGGCGTTGGCGCGGCCGCCGGACCTGGGCCTGCGCGGACCGCCCGCGGCGCGCGCCTCGGGCTGTCTTTCCATTTCAGAGTGATTATTGTTTTGGATTTTTCCGCCGACGTGTCTTTTGATTAATTTGTTTCACGCACCACTTATTGGCATGGGATAAAGCAGCAGAGCATGATGCTGTCATTTGTCGTTGAAATGTGGGCTTCCTGTCTCGTCTGTGTGTTTACCTTTTGGATTTAAGGGAAGGGAATGACATTGTGATTTGGTCTCCGGTGACCGTCTATTCTCAAGGTCTCGCCGACGTAGTACAGAAACCAGGCGAATCCCGTGTGTGGCTTTACCTATACTGGAAGTAGGCTTTTTCTTCCATCCTCCTCCGTCTCTCTCCATCTTTCTCTTCCTTTCTCCTCCTCTCTCTCCCCTCCCCCACTTGTTCTCTCCCATCTTTCTGTTCTTTTTGCCGCATTAAACCTTGCGGGAGGGTCTTTGTACAATTTTGAAAAGCTTTAGGTCTTCCAACATTTGTGTTTTACTTGCAGGACTGACAACTGGGAGGGAACTGGAGGAAAAATGCCCTCTGATTCTTTCTGTTTGGCTGCCCAGACTCGACTTGACTCCAAATGGTTGAAAACAGATATACAGGTGGGGTTTTGACATGCTTTTTTTCTTGGTGTGTTCCTGCCTCCATATTTAAATTTCTGGTTAAAGTTTTATATAGGATAAGTAAGAGGATGCACATCGTATCTTGCATACTAGAGAAGCAAGTTTATTTCCTATAATTTAAAATGCACCTTTATTGTATTAGTTTTTATAGATAGTGTGTGGCTACATTTTAATTGCAGTTATGTGTAAGTGCAAGAAACTTGAGATCTGGTTGTGCAAACATTTTTCGTATTATTATTTTTAACAGGTCTGTAGTATTCTTAACCATACCTTCTTGACTGTTTAGTGATAGTTTTGAGTTGTTCAATTAATGGGGGGAGGAAGTGACATGTAGTAATATATTATGTCCTGCAGAAACTCAGTCATTTCATGAGACCCTGTGTTTGTCTTCTGGGGAGACAAGAGTGCAGTTGATCTCTTTATTTTTGTGACTGGTCTTATTAAGAGGAGTGCTCAGGTTTTCACATAAAGAATGTGTGGAAACAAAATGTTGGCCTTAGACTGTTTAATGTTTTAATAATGTAATTGTAAGCTTGTCCAGAAATTATCAAGTAAATAATAGCAGTAATGTTTCTATAGACTTTTTTTTTTTTTTTTACCCCAACTTAGTTTTCTTTGCAGATGGTTTGGAAAAACTACGTTTGTAACTCCATATTAACAGCAAAAAGAAGTGTCTGAAATATTTCGTAGTATATATGGCTTTTCTTTCTGTTTCCTAAGGTTAACCATTTTAAGTATTTCTCAAGTAACCTACATTTTTCAATACAATCTTACGTAGTGCCTCACAGTTTATCAAGACTCATATATTCTATAAGCACTTGATCATAGATACTTGTAGTGAAGTATTGTTACCTTTATTTATTTTTTATTTATTTTTAAGTGTTGCATCATAGTAGGTGTAAGAGCCAAGTGCTTAGAACTATGTTGTGGATTTTGGGATAGTTATTAATAATGGGGTAATGTTAGATTAAAGCACGAAGAATTGGACCAAGAATTGGCATAGTAGTGACTGTTTGGTTTTTGTTTGCACATTGCTTTTTATTTAGCAGTTACCGGTTGTTTTCCTTTGTCTTTTTTTTTTTTTTAAAGCATGGTCGGTGGGGAGGTGAGATGAGTAATTTCTTATTTCTGAGATCTTGAGATTCAGGCAAACTGATTTCAAGACTTCATTTTTTTATTAGTGTTTGTGTATTTTGTAGAACTTGTTGAGGTAAAGAACTTTATCTAATGAAGTTTTTCTTTCTAATCATAATTGAATAACTCCTTAATATGAGTTTTAGCATCTTGATCTAAAACCAGTTTAATGCTGTGTTGAGTGCTATGATGAGTCAGGCAGATATACATAAAAAGAAACACCACTTATGCCTTAGAGTGCTTACTATTTTACTTTTGATTTATTTAGTGTAATATACAGTGCTTAACTCTTCTTAGACATTTCAAATATTAGTCAAAAGTCATCCAAGCTCATCTTAGGAATACATGAAGAGACCTAGGATTTGGAGCGTGCCCCAGCGGGAAAATGTGTTGTAGGTATTGAAGCTATTTAATATGAAAAAAGTGATCGCTGACTTTGTTTTTATATAGTTTCTCCAGCATTGCTTATTAAATGTGAGGAACAAATGTTGTTTTACCCTAACAAATGACTTTAGACTTAGTTTGACTATTTGGAATCCTTCTTGCAGGTGCACATTGCAGATGCAAGCCTTATACTAACCGCTTTTACTCTTACCCTATTGGGGATGTGTCTCCCAACTGGAGTGGGAGGTGTCCCATTCCTTAGGTAGGGCTTTTGTATTGGGAACAGAATTGACACCTTAATTATATTTTGTGGGGTAGAAACATGTTTCTTAGCCACAGGATTTAGCAAACTATTTTCTATGACTATTTTTGTTTGAAATGCCTGTGAAGGTTTTAGTGACTTTGGAAAGGAAATATTTTTGGAGGCTGTGGCAACTTTTAATATGTGTGTATTATAAAGAACACAGATACTGATCCTAGGCTTTCTTGTTGATAGATGTTTAGGCCTATGATGTGTCAGGTCTATGATGTTGCAACAAGCTGCCTTTAATGGAGTGCCAGTTGTTTGGCAGTCATATAAGTGGTTTTTACATATATAATGCCTTTTACTTTTTCAGCACTCTTTTCTGATTGTTGTGTGGAGTACCTTGAATTGTCATTTCCTTTGCAACTCTTGAAGAGGCAATAAAATAGAGCTAAGAGATGTTAGCTACATAATCACTACCATTACCATTCTTATATTTAAAGTATAAGTCCTGTCTGATGTGATTGGTTGCTTCTCAATGGACCGAAAAGTCAGTTAAGCAAAGAACCTATAAAAAATGATATATGATACCTTAAAAGTTTTTATTCTTCAATCATATATGCACATCAAAACTTGCTAGTTTTGATGTAAGGCTAAGGGTGTGTCTTTGAGCATGGATCCAAGAAAGGTGTTTTCTTTTTCTTGCATAATCTATACTCAGATGAATCTCCTGCAGTTTCTATTTTTGGATTCTTTGAAGTAAAGCATGATATTAGATATGTATGATGCAATTTTTTTAACTTTTTATTTTGAAATAATTTATAGACTCAAATGAAGCTGCAAAGAAATTAGAGAGGTCACTGTATACTCTTCACCCAGATTCTCCCAGTGGTTACATCTTATGTAACTATTAGTACAATATCAAAATGAGGAAATTGACATTGGTACAGTGCATGCATAGTTCTGTGCCAATTGTGTAATCACACCACAGAGATTTTCTTCCTCTTGCCCCTCTATAGGTCACACCATCCTTCCCCTACCATCTCTGACCCCTGGCAATCACCAATCTGTTTTCGATCTCTTTAATTTTGCCATTTTGAGAATGTCATATAGTATGTGACCTTTTAATACTGGTTTTGTTCACAGTGTAATGCCCTTGCAGTTCGTCAGAGTTGTTGAGTAGATTAATAATTAAACTCGAATCATTTATTTATCTCTTCTTCTAATCAATTTAGAATGAGTAAAGATAAAAGTTAAATTTTAAAATTAAAATTGTTAAATGTATATATTGTTACTTTATGCTTAGGATATCAGTAGATTAAAGAACATAAACGTGATCATCTTGGTAAATTCTATTCTCAGGTTTTCCAGTTGACAGATGAGATGTAGAAATTAAAGAATTTTATAAATACAGGTAACTTAATATTCATAATGACATCTTCTGATTACTTTCTTGTCTGTAGGATAGGTAGCATAGCTCACTTTTTTATTCATGATTTTGATTATTTGTATTTTCTCTATATTTTGGGTTAATCTTGTCAGGGATTTATACATTTTGTTAGTCTTTTTAAAAAAATTTACTTTTGCGGGGTGCCTGGGTGGCTCAGTGGGTTAAGCCTCTGCCTTTGGCTCAGGTCATGATCTCAGGGTCCTGGGATCAAGCCCCGAATTGGGCTCTGCTCAGCAGGGAGTCTGCTTCTTTCTCTCTCTCTGCCTGACTCTCTGCCTATTATGATTTCTATCAAATAAATAAATAAAATCTTTTAAAAAATTAAAAAAAATTAACTTTTGGTTCTTAGAAAAGACTAATAATATATATAAGGGAAAGATAATGAGGTTACCATCAGATTTAATCACAAGACTTTTTTGGAGAAGAAAATTTGGTAGCATATTTATATGACTCCCAAGAAAAGAAAATGTGAGGCAAGGATGTTATGTTCTAGCAAAACTGACTTTTCAGGTAAAAAGGACACACCTTTATCAATGAATAAATACTGTTCCCATGAGCTCTTCCTAGAGAAGGATCCTAGAGAAGGATCTTTAGATGACCGAATGACTGTAGATTAACATGAAGTCTGATGGTGGTCATTGCACCTACAGTTATGTTTGGAATCCAGAATAAATGAGTTTTAAAAGGGAGATAACATATAATAGCTATCTGCTTAGACATGGTACATTATAGTATAACTGTTTTGCAGTGCCTAATCTATTAATCCTATGCACTGAAGTTTTCACTTCAGTTGTTGTATTTTTCATCTCTAGGTGTTCCATATGATTCCTTTTCATATCTTCCATTTCACTTGTTATCAGTTCATAGTTTCCTATTTGAGAACATCTGGTTGTATCTATAATGAGCTTTTAATGTTCTTGTCTCCTAATTCCATCATCTCTATCACATCTGGATTTATTTCTGTTGATTGCCTCTGTCATTTGATTGATTGCTTTGGTCATGGGGTGTGTTTGCATGCCAGGTAGTTTTTTTATTGACTGTTGGACATTGTATATATTATGTTGTTCTGTGCTGGATTTTGCTTTATTTCTTTAAAGAGCATTAGTTTTGTCTGGGATTCAAGTAAGTTAGTTGAGATCAATTTAATTTTTTCAAAGCTTGATCCTCAGGTTTGTTCAGGCTGATCTAGCACAACCTTTAGTCATGCACTAATTTATCTGCCTTCTTAGGACTCTTCCAAGTGGTGTGATAGGGGTCCTCTTCATTCTGGTTGATGGAAACACAAGTTTTTCTCAGACTGGGAATCATGGGGATTCTGCCTTCTACTTTGTGGTGCTTCTTTTCCCAGCCTTGGTAGTTTTCTCAGCCCATGCCCAAATCAGTATTCGGCCCAAGACTGAAGGGGTCCCCTCTGCCCATCTCTGGAGTTCACTCTTTCTCTGCAGATCCCCCTTCAACCTGTTTCCTTTTCATTTTAACCTACTTATAGCTGATCTGTCTCCTCAGCCCTCGGCTCTATTTGGGTTCCCCTTTCCTGTGCTGGATCCTGGAAGCTGCTTCTAGGCAGTAAGCTTGGGCAGTTGTAGGGCTTCATTCATTGCCCTTCTTAGGGATCATAGCTCTGGGCTATTTTGTACAGTACATTTTGTACAGTACATTTTGTTTGATTTTCTAGTTGATTATAGTGGAGAGGTAATTCGTAAAGAAGTTAATCTCTTATAGGCAGAAGAAGCACAGGACTTCCTAGTCTGCTTTTCATCCTATTTCAGTGTTCTTAATTATAGTTAATGTACTTTTTGGTTCTAGAATTTCTGTGGTTTCGTTTAAATGAATTTTATTAATGTATAGTTACTTATAGTTACTAAGAGGTATAGTTTAGTGATATGCATCTATTTTAAATGTTTAGTTTCAAGTGTTTTGTATTTTTTTTTTACTTACCATGTTCTAGTTTCCTTGGCTATGTCTCTCCTTCCCTCTGGTTGACACCTAGCATGCCCATCGTTGACCCTTCCACTTCAGTCTTGAATGTAATGTTACACAACAGGCCATGGGTTACAGCTTCCCAGCTGCCTACCATGGAGCCAGTGACATAGACTACAAAGTGCTGGGGTGTAGGAGTTAGCTCCCCATGGACTGAACATTCACCTCTTGGCAAGGACTGATAAGGGCAATGGTATTTTAATTCCTTTTCTTTTCTAACCCTCTTGGACTATTCCATGATTTCTTCTTATAAAACTTGTAGAAGAGTCCCACATGCTTAGTGAATGTGCCTAGTAGACAACCTTCTGTATCTTCTGTTCACTGTGGAGTAGGGGCCAGTGCAGTAAAATAGGAGTCAGCAAACTTTCTGTAAAGAGCTAGATAGCAAATATTTCTGTGAGTCCTCTGTTCTTTGTAACAATTACTTAACTCTGCTGTTGTCATGCCACAGACAATACATAAACAACTGTGTCTGAGTTCCAGTAAAGCTTTATAAATACTGAACTTTGAATGTCATCATTTTCATGTGTCACAAAATATTTTCCTTGTTTATTTTTCAACCATTGAAAAATTCAACAACCATTCTTAGCTCAGGGGCCATATGAAATCAGATGGTGGGCCAGATTTGGCCTGTAGGCTAGGCCTTAGTTTGCTTACCCATGTGGTAACATGTTGTGTCTTGTGCTTTGTGTGTTCTCTTGTCCCCTCTTCCCTGTCTCCCACTGCTCTGGGCTGGTGTTTGCCAAGTAATTCCATTGCTCAGGCTCTCCTTTTTTAGGACAAGTCCATTTCTGTATTTCTGTTTCTGCATCTACTCTTGATCTGTTTCTGTTGTCTTCTATACATTTTTTTCATTTTTCTGTCACATCATCTTGCTTTACCCATTATTATTTTTGTTTGAGTTTCAGATACTACATATGACAAATTATTGTGATCATTTGAGGCCCTGGGTGACAGTTTCCTCCTCTGGAGGGGATCTACCAATCAAACAACACTAACAGTCCCAGGTCACTGCAGTGCAGTTGGGGGCTGAGATGATTAAAAACTGGGCTTCTTCCCTAGGAGGGCCATCTGCTTCTGCCTCACCCCTACTTACTTCTGGTATGTGGCCCTTTGAAGTTTCATTCAAAGCATGGTGTGTTTAACAGGCCTTTCCCCCATGAGGACCCTGGCTGAAGCCTGTCTCTCAGCAGCTCTGCTCAGTTCTTGGTCTTAGTTATGCTCACAGAATTGGCAGGTGCCTCTCAGGAAAGCAGCCTTAGGTTCTTTAGGCTGTACTCTTCTCTTGGGTCTCAGGCTTGCTATTCCTAACTGCCCTATGTCTTAAAACAGAGGTACTTTATGTTTCTGTCTGACCTCCCCAGTTGCTTAAGAAACCAGTTCTTAAAATTTTTTTGGAGTTGATATGTTGTCCTGTGTTTAACAGGTACTTACTATTTTTCTGCTAGGCTAGGAAAAAAAGCCAGATATCTTTACTTTAGTATCTGTAAGTATTTGAACAGATTACATATCAGGCATGTTTTAAAGATAAGTAAAATATGTGGAACATAAGGAATAATGTGGAGGACATTAGGAGAAGGAAAGGAAAAGTGAATTGGGGGAGATTGGATGGGGAGATGAACCATGAGAGACTGTGGACTCTGAGAAGCAAACTGAGGGTTTTAGAGGGGAGGGTGGTGGGGGGAATGTGTGAGTCTGGTGGTAGGTATTAAGGAGGGCACACATTGCATGGAGCACTGGGTGTGGTACATAAACAATGAATCGTGGAACACTGAAAAAATAAAATAAAATCAAGTAAAACAAACATTTTCTACCCTATAAGTTAATAAAAATGTCATTTAAGCATTTGGTATATTCTGTTTTGGATTCTGTTATATAATTATACAGTTCTGAAGTAATCATTTTGTCTATTTTTAAAAAATATTTTATTTTTGGGCACCTGGGTGGCTCAGTGGGTTAAAGCCTCTGCCTTCGGCTCATGTCATGGTCCCAGGGTCCTGGCATCAAGCCCCACATCGGGCTCCGCTCAGCGGGGAGCCTGCTTCCTTCTCTCTCTCTGCCTGCCTCTCTGCCTACTTGTGATCTCTGTCTGTCAAATAAATAAATAAATAAAAATATTTTATTTTTAAGTAATAAGCCCAACATGGGGCTTGAACTTACAACCCCGAGACCAAGAATTGCACACTTTACCGACTGAGCCAGGCAGGCACCCTCTGAAGTAGTCATTTTAATAGACTAACCCTTGCCCAATCCTGTTTAGTGTTTAAGTGTCAGTATCACCAATGTGGGGGATTCATTGGCTCTCCCAGGCCTCTTCCCTGCATGTATGGGTGCATGTTGTGGTGTTGGTGAGAGAAGAACAAGCTTGGGCATTAGGCCTTTTCCAAATCCTACTTCTCATAGCCTCAGTGTTGTGTGATCCTGGTCAAATAATTGAGCCTCTGAGTTTGAGTTTACTGTCACTTAGAACTGGGCCTGTTAACACTCTTCTTATTGTCTGCTTTTCAGGGTGAAAATGACTTTATCTGCTATGTCATTTTAGAGGTATAAAGTAAGACTGTGAGAACAAATTGGAAAAGGAACCTAAGACCATGTAAACTAATTAGAAGCCTCTGGATTCTGTCCAAAAACAGTTAACATTTAAAACCTGTATCATTACCCATTGGGTACTTTTTAATGTAGGTTAGCTATTAAAGAAGACAAGTTAGGGGTGCCTGGGTGTCTCAGTCTTTAAGCATCTGCCTTTGGCTCAGGTCTTGATCCCAGGGTCCTGGGATCGAGCCCCACAACGGGCTTCCTGCTCTGCTGGAAGCCTGCTTCTCCCTCTCCCTCTCCCACTCCGCCTGCTTCTCCCTCTCCCACTTTCCTCTCTTGCTGTGTCTCTCTCTCTGTCAAATAAATAAATAAAATCTTAAAAAAAAAGAAGACAAGTTAATAATTGTTGTACAGATACTCTTAAATTCACAGATTGCTAATTTTTATTTCCTATACAGGCTGTTCTTACAGTGCTGTGATTATTTTTGATTTCCTGGCTTTCTCTTTGGGATTCTGTGCTTTCCTTCCATTGCTCTGGAATGCTTTCCCCTAAGCTTCATCTTTGCCTTCCACACCCTAGGTCTTTCATGCCCTCCTCCCGGGAACCTTGCTTTGTTGCCTTAGTAATGTTCCTCTTTACTCAAATCCTTAAGATGCCCAGACCATTGTGCTTTAAATGGTGTTTATTCAGGTCTATGGCTCATTTACATCTTTGTGTCCTCAGTTCCTAGGAGGCTTCTATAGTATGTGTCCCTCCAGATACCCAGGCTCCACCTTCTACACAGCTTCTGCCCTACTTTTCTTCCTCTTGACATGATAGTAACAATTCTTGTTTCCACATAAACTGGGCTTCTTCCTTGGCATACTCTTTAATTCACGTTTGTTTTTCTTTTTTATAGCTCTAAACACCAATGTTATTCATCCTGGACTGTATCCAAAAACACTGATACAGTCACCTCGTGGGTTATCCTAATGTGCAGTCAGGGTTGAGGATGTTGGTACTTTCTCTCTTTGGGCATTGGCATTTCCTCCAGGTCATGGTCTATATTCCATTTGCTGATGACTCCAGATTTGAATCTCTAGTCCTGACACTCTGTTAAGAACTGGATTTGGATTTGCAGTGTGTGTGTGTGTGTGTGTGTGTGTACACATATGTATATACCTATGTGGCTGTGCGTATGAGTGGTATGCCGGTGTGCGTGGGGAGAGGTTCTCCATGCTCATGTTCATAGTTAGTGCAAGTCTGAATGGTTAACACTGAGCTGGTTCTTTTTCATCTGATTGTGTTCCTTTTCTCCTTTCTTTTCACATCCGATCTGTCTCATTTGATCTGAAATGTCTCAGGTACTTTCCTTGTCTTGGCTTAGGCTGTCACCCTTTTTTGGGGAGACTCTTGGCAGAGGCCTCCTAAATTCTGTTTCTGGTTTCTTCCTCTGCCTCCATCTGTTGCACTGATACTGAGTTATACCTTAAGTTATGCTCATTTATTCCCTGGACCATCTAAAGATGGCATGTAACTGCCAGGGTACAGCACACATGGGGCTGTTTAGTCTGGTTCCTGTTTGCCTCCCATCCTTATGTGGTTGTGTGGGAGCTGGACTGAACCCTAGAAGTATTAGCCCTCCTCTTACCTGAATGAGCAAATGAGCCAAGCTTTTCTATTCCCTCACTAAAACATAAGGGGTGATGAATGTTTGTGCCTCACTCTTTACTTTTTCCCTGCCGGTTGATACTTTTATCAAGAGTCCTATGTTTTAGTTCTAAGTATGTTTATGGCAATTATCTTGTTAGTGAGGTGAACAAATAACATATGTGTGCTGAAAGAAAGCTGTTGCTTTTATGAAAACTAAGTTGGATGCTGAATTGGTTTTCTGTTGCTATGTTACAAGTTATTGGCCATAAATTTAGCAGCTGAAACAACTAAATGTTTATTCTCTTTCCCAGTTTCTGTGGGTCAGGAGTCTGGCCAAGACTTAGCAGGGTCCTCTGCTTTGGGTCTAACAGGCTGCATGTAGTCAGGGTGTCAGCCATGCTGTGCTCTTATCTGGGGTCTCATTGGGTGCTCCTTGGCAGAATTTAGTCCCTTGCAGTTTGGGAACTGAAGTCATGGGCTCCTAGATGCTGCCTCTCTGCATAGGTAGCCCATGGCAGCTCACCTCTTTGTGACTGTAGAGAATGTCTCTTCTGGATGGCCCCATATTTTAAGTGCTTTCACCTGATTAAGTAAGGCCCCAGGATAATCTTCCTTTTGATAACTAGAAATCAACAGTTGTAGGATGTTAATTATATATGAGAAATTCCTTTACCTTTGCCATAGGTGGAAACAAAACCTGGTCACAGGTATGATGTCCCATCTTATTTTCCATGAGTCTTACCCACACTCCGAGGGCATTACACAGATTATGTGTGAACTAGGGGATGAGGATCTAGAGTTTTGCTTACTACACATGCTTTGGATAAAAGTGAGATGCTAAAAAAGTTACTTGAAAAGGTTAGGTAAAAGAGAACTATAAAGGATTGGGAAAATATCTTAAAAGTCTAGAGGAATTCTGTATTGAGATTACTCACAGAGTGCCCTTTAATTCTTGCCACATTTAAAGAAATGGAGGGGTGTCTGGGTGCTCAGTAGGTTAAGTATCTGCCTTGAGCTCAGGTCATGATTTTGGGGTCCTGGGATTGAGTCCAGCGTTGGGCTTCCTACTCGGCAGGGAGTCTGCTTCTCCCTCTCCCCTGCTCGCGCTTGCATGCTCTCTTTTTTTCTCTCAAACAAATAAAATCTTAAAAAAAAAAAAAAAAGGTAAAGAAATGCAGACTGGAAATAATGGATGCTTCATAAGGGTGGTACATGCTGGAATGATGACAAGGAATGAGTTAGTGGACTTACAAATAAAGGAAAGGTGCTGGCCTTTCGTTAAAAGATGGCCGAACAGGGGCGCCTGGGTGGCTCAGTGGGTTAAAGCCTCTGCCTTCAGCTCAGGTCATGATCCCAGGGTCCTGGGATCCAGCCCTGCATGGGGCTCTCTGCTCCGCGGGGAGCCTGCTTTCTCCTCTCTCTCTGCCAGCCTCTCTGCCTACTTGTGATCTCTGTCTGTCAAATAAATAAATAAAAATCTTAAAAAAAAAAAAAGAAAAAGATGGCCAAACAGTGAAAAGTGTTTTCTTTTAAGAAAACCCTTTTCTTTAAAAGGGTTTCTGATAAGAGGGCTTCTGTTGTACCTGCACTTTTCAGAATGGATGTCTCATCTAGGTGGCTGCTTGTTCTGGGGAGCCTTTTCTGACTCCTAATACGGACAAATGAGAGCACTTCTGTTTTTTGTTTTTTTCTTTGAATATCACTGTGGACTCATGTTTTTATTTACTTTTGCAGTCCACTGCAGTTACGTATTTTGATGCTCAAAATTGTTTTAAATTTGGCCAGTAGAGTCCCCATAAGGCCTTACTCAGCTTTTTTTGGGGTGGGGTGCAAACACAAAATATTCTAGGCTCATCTTATTTGCCCTGACCACAGCATCAGCCTTTTTTCTCCAAGAGCCCAGGTTTTGTTTACTGGAAAGTGAGACTTAAAAACTGGTGTCTGGGTTCTGGATGTACTCATTGCTCTCAGAGTGTCATTCATTCTGGCTCCTTCCCAAGCAGATATGTTCAAATGTAAATATGTAATGATATATCCAGTCCAATTTGTTCTTAAAAATGTCCTTGATTTTTTTTAATCTCTTTTACATTTAAAACCTTTGTTTCTAATAACACTAAATTAACTGTTATAAACATATGTTTTATTAACATTGCTGTATCACGCAATATGTATGAGATAGTTCTAAGATTTTAATATCAAACTATGATTATCAGTAAGACCAGTGAATAATGTTGAAGATATTTTTCCCTTAGAGTATATTTGACTGAAGATGTATAATTGAAAAGGTCCCTGAAATACTTCTCTCTGTGATAAACATAGGTTAATTTGCTTGTTGCCAGTTGTAGATTTTTCCTTTTTATGATTTAATTTGAATTTTTGAAGATGAAAATTATTTATATGTTTTAGAAGTAAAAATATATGAAGTTTACTCAAAATCTTGCTTTCATTAATCTCTGGTGCCCATGTTCGTCTGTCACAGGTGTCTTCTCAATGCGTAATCATTATTATTTGTTTCTGGTTTATCTTTCTAGGGCACATATGCATGTCTTTTTTCTTGTACCTTATGCAAAGCTAGCATTGTTTATATACTATTATGCACTGTGCCTTTTTCACTTAATTATATTTTTTGGGATGGTTTTTATTAAATGTTGATGATTGAATAAATGAGAGGAAATGAGTTTTTTTTTAACATATCATTCTTTAAGACTTGCACTCTATGATTGTTCTGTAAGTTTATGTTATTTATCATTATCAGCTTGCATTCACAAGAGATGGGCTCTGTGGCTTGTGGAATGAAATGGTTAAAGATGGAGAAATTGTATATACGGGAACAGAATTAAACCAGAATGGAGAGCTTCCTCCTAGAAAAGGTAAGGACCTTTTACTAGTAGTTTTCATTTTGTAAAGACCTTAATAAATTATATTTTACAGAAATTTTGGAATGTGCAATAGGAATAGGAGTGTCTAAGGTAATTCTAAAATTTTGTTTTCACTTTGGAGATTGTTGTCTACATTGTAGCTAACATTATGAGCTACCTGGATTTCATTGCTCTTTGTGAATGAGGGTTTTCCTGTTGCAAAGCTACCTTGGTGTGGTGTCCTTCCCAGTTAATATATTTTTTTAAGTTTTATAATATATCTTGTCTTGACTAATTATAAGTAGTGATTATTTTAAGATTGAGTGGAAACAGTTATTCCTGAAATTTTTTCCTATATCACTCTCCTGTGGCAACATAGAAAACACTTTTTGGAAGCCTTTGGTCTGTGGACTGCACTTCGCCCCTTATCTTGTTTAATCTTGTATTTTTCACAGGGAAATACCAGTAAATACTCTTGTGTAGGCCTGTTGTTATGAAAAGTCAGCAAGACTTTTAATGACAATTCATTTGCTCTTGATTTTGGCCATGAGACAGAAACTGTTGAGCTTTTAAAAAGAAATGGATGCCTGTACCCACTCCGGACCTGCCTCACAAAAAACAGATTGGATTATAGTCTTAGACTTTTTCAAGTGTCTGTTTCTTATTAACACCTCATTTAGGGTTTTTATATTTATTATTTTGAGGGAAGGTGCAGGAGGGACTGTAGTATATGAAAAAAGGAAAGCTAGAGAGGCTACTAAAAGATATACTAAGCTTGTTTTTTATTTTTGTCTAGGTCTGACCTTGTATGAAGAATTAAGCATGAGCTGTTTTATTTATTATAAGCTTTTCAGTCTATGCAGATAGTAGAAATAATATTACCCATTACTTTGCTTAGTTGTTATATGTTTTCTTGAAAGTATTTTCTCATTATTTCCTTTAATCCTCAACTCTACCAAGAAACAGAAGCCACAGTTTGCACAAATAATGGGAGCAGAGCTGGAAGTTGAAGCCAGGCCTCTTGAGAAAGTGTCACTGCTATTTCTGTTATACTACAAATATAATTTATTGACATCAGGATCAACATTTTATAGTTCCATGGAGCTTATGACTTCATATTGTATATAAATGTGTTAATTGTTTGGAGGTTTTTGTATGTATGTGGCATCTAGTCAGTACTCTATGTATTTCTTTTTTTTTTTTAAGATTTTATTTATTTATTTGACAGACAGAGATCACAAGTAGGCAGAGAGGCAGGCATAGGGAGAGGAAGGGAAGCAGGCTCCCTGTCAGCAGAGAGCCCGATGCGGGGCTTGATCCCAGGACCCTGAGATCATGACCCGAGCCGAAGGCAGAGGCCTCAACCCACTGAGCCGCCCAGGCGCCCCCTCTTTATGTGTTTTAATTTTAAGAGCTCAGAGATAAGTTTTTGATTTTTTTTCTTTTTGGAACAGGAATGTTTCTATATATTCTGTGCTGATTGGCAGCTTTCCTGCTGGCTTTATAGCTTTCTTTGGAGGTGGTAAAAAAAGCATTAAATGTAGACTTTCTCCCACAATAAGTCATGATTATGGGCAAAAAAAGGCACCCATATACCAGGATGCGTAACGGAGGACAAAGACCCTGTGATGTCACCTATATGCAGCATGGGACCATCTTAGGCGTGGAGTGCTGGTTGAAGTTTGAGCAACAGTTACAGAGACCTGGTCTGTGCTTGACGGATAGTGGTGTTTGGGGTCATAGAAGAGAAGTGGGCACTGGCCTCCAAGTGGAGGACTGTGGAAAGCAGAACAGGCAGTGGGTGTGTAGGGGTGACAGAAAAGAGAGCAGGGAGCAAGAAATGGCAGAAGTGGGTTGTGCCAGACTGGAGTGAAATGTATTCTTTCATGTTCCCTGTTGCATCTAAATCCTGGGAAGTATGTCTGTTTATGCAGTGGACACATTCCCCAAGTTGCATATTTCTACCCTGAAGTTTGAAAGCCACTGCACAGAGGGCTACAAGTATTAGGAAAATTAATCAAGACTCCCTCCTGCAGTGGGAACTCAAAGAATTAAATCTTGAATCCCTAGCCCAAGGGTTCTCAGCTTTTGTTCATTAGAATCACCTGGGGGCTTGGTTAGCTACCCATGGCTGGCACCACCTCCAGAGTTTCAGATTCCTTAGAGTTGTGATGGGTCCTGGGAATTTGCATTTCTAGCACATTTCCAAGTCCCCCTGATGAGGCCTGCTTTTTGTACAGGCACAGTCTATTGCATTAGGAGATAGAGACATACAGGAAAGGAAAAAAGTCTCATGAGCGGCTTCGGAAATAAGACTATTAAAAAAAAACCCAATGATATTTTAAAGCTAATTAGATTTCCCTAATAATTTTATTCCGTCCTCCATAATTAATTCTTATTTATTTATTTATTTTATTCTTATTTTTTAAATTTTATTTTTTTCAGTGTTCCAAGATTCATTGTTTATGTACCCCCCCTTTTTTTTTTTTAAGAATTTTGTTTTATTTATTTGACAGAGAGACACAGTGAGAGAGGGAACACAAGCACGGGGAGTGGAAGAGGGAGAAGCAGGCTTCCTGCCGAGCAGGGAGCCTCATGGCAGGGCTCGATCCCAGGACCCTGGGATCATGACCTGAGCTGAAGGCAGACGCTTAACGAATGTGCCACCCAGGTGCCCCTCCATAATAAATTCTTGTTGCTTTGGATCTTGAGTCCTTGATGGAAGGCTTAACCCACCTCTGGGAGTCTGCCTGGTGTCTACTGGAAGGGGTGATGTCAGCTTCTGCGGGAGTCTGTTCCCTACAGGATTGGTAGTTCCACTGAGGCTCTGTGTTTGTTCTTGTTTGTTGAAGACCCATTTTTAGCCTTTAACTTTGGAAGGAAACCGGTAATACATAAAGCTCTGGTTAATTAATTATACTTAGCACCAGTATCAGAATGGATAGGACTAAAATTCTTGGCAGGGTGGGCTTCATGGCTGTGTGTAAGGATTTGGTTATTGTCCACCCCGGGGGTTAGAACATAGCAAGGGCAGTGAGGCATGGTTGCATCTCTAGGGCCTCTCACTGTACTGGGAACTGTAGAGTGTTTGTTTACATAACATTATACATATATGAAATTAATCTAGGTATCTTAATTTTCTTTTTTTGATTTGCTAGCTCTTCCCATATTATGGGCCTGGAACATAGGGAAACTTTAGTGATAGTGGTGAGCTAATAGAGAAATAAGGAACATCCCAGCTCTACCTAATTTTATGTTCAGCCTTCCTCCTGCTTGTGAGCATTTCATCATGAATTCTGTGATGTGGGAACCCGTGTTTGTTATTCTGGTGATCTGGAAAGTGCCAAAGACCATTTGGATATAAAAACACCTTGATGATTTTTTTAGTTCAGAATTTAGAGAGTCTGATCCTGGGAAGATGGTATCAAACAGCTTCCAGGGTAGGCTGACCAAGGCTTGAGAGAAAATGGCTGTACTGTGGCTTTTCCATGCTGGCATGGAAGAGAGAAGAGAGGAAGCCCAGTCTTAGTAAAAGGCTCACAATTTTGTTTATTGATCAGCTTTGTGAATTCTGACACATTTTTGCTGGTTTTGTAAACCAAAGCAGATAAATTTTACTTTCCCTGGAATCTTGTACAGTTTATTGTATCTGCTCGCTTAGCCCTTACCATCTTCTTTCATATTCTGGTATAATTAGACATTTTTCTTTAAGACAAAAATGCTATCTTTTTTCCTTGATAGAAACATTCATCATTTGCATATATATTTGTATTTCTCTGCCACATTCTTTCTGGTTTAATCTCAGTCATCCATATTACTTTTATCCAAATCAAGTAACTTCTGATTCAGAGAATGTTTTTTTCTGACATCAGATACATGTTTTTCCACACCAGTTCTGTAATTCTACATCAACTGGGTGTCAAGCAATTCAGTTAAATTCTAACAGTTATTAGAGTTAGCGCAGGCCCTATAAATTGAAGTCTCAGTCCTACAAGACTGTGTTCACTTTCAGTGCCAGCCACAAATGGGATTCCCAGACTTCTCACACTTTTACCTGGCTGACTACAAATTCAGGGGTTCCATGACTCCTCAAAGGATCCATAATTCTCTAGAACCACTCACATCATGGAGGAAAACACTTTACTTAGTTTATTGGGTTATTATAAAGGATATAACTCAGGAACAGGCAAATGGAAAAGATGCATAGAGCAAGGAATGGGGGAAGCTAATAGTTTATTTATGATCCACTTATATGTAGAATCTAGAAAAGGTAAACTCACTTGTGCACTATCGGTGGGAATGTAAACTGGGGAAGGGGCTTAGAGCTTCTGTGCCCTCTCTTGGTCTCTCTATACCCTCAGCACATCCGAGTGTCCCCAACCCGGAAACTCCCCAATCTTATAGTTCAAGAGTTTCTGTAATTTAATCCCCAGCCTCTCTCCCCTCTTGGAGGTCAGGAGGTAAGGCTGACAGCTCTTACTCTGTAATCACTTCTCCTTTCGGTGACCAGCCCCCACTGAGGCTGTCTAGTGGCTCTACCCCGAGCAGCTCATTAGTGTAAACTCTGGTGTGGTGGAAAGGGGCTTGTTAAGAATAATCAAAAACATGCCTATCCTCAGTAAATTCCAAGGGTTTTAGGAGCTCTGAGACCAGATATATATTTTTATTATACCACAGATTAAAAAAAGCAGGAAGTAGGTGTTAGAGCATTTTAGCAGAGCTCTGGAGTCCACATTATAAGACCCCCCCCAACTTGCATGTTTAATGAGCAAAAAGAACATGCTTATTAAGAGTTGCAAAGTGGGGGGTGCTTGGGTTACTCAGTCAAGTAGCCTAGGTCATGATCTCAAGGTCCTGGGATTGAACCCTGCATGAGGCTCAGCACTAGGCCGGGAGTCTGCTTGAGGATTCTGTCTCCCTCTGTCCCTGTTCCTGGTCGTGTGCTCTCTCTGTCTAACTCTTTCACATATGTCAATAAATCTTTAAAAAAAAAAAAGAGTTGCAAAGTTGTTATTGCATCCTGCTATTGTAGTAACAATCTGAGAGAAAAATATGTGTGCTTGTATTTATTAACCTGTGCGTGGTGGCTGATGAGTTAGAATTCTTCCTTAGCATAAGTTCAGGGGTTCACAGATTAGCTGTTGATTAAATCAACTTAATATTAGGACAAGTGTCTTTGAGTTAATGAAAGACTTGAATATTGTTTTTAAGCTAATACACTACAGAACAACATAATTTTTGCTGTTATAAAAAAGTTTCTCAGGGGGTGCCTGGGTGGCTCAGTTGTTAAGCATCTGCCTTTGGCTCGGGTCATGATCCTGGGGTCCTGGGATCGAACCCTGCATTGGGATCCCTGTTTGGTGGGAAGCCTGCTTCTCCCTCTCCCACTCCCCTTGCTTATATTTCTTCTCTTGCTGTTTCTCTCTCTGTCAAATAAATAAGTAAAATCTTTAAAAAAAAGTTTGTCAGAATTTTATATTAATTCAATTAGAGTGAGTCTATAATCTTACATTTTCACCCTCTTACACATGTGTAGAAGTCATGTCAGGTTACCTGATGAGTAAAACTCATGTAGGAGGTTTAGAAAAGTCCCTTGAGTAAACAATCCCAGGTTTAGAAAACTTACATGCTCTGTTGTATGCCATTGTGGTAGCACATCAGGGAATGGAATTAGAGCTGTTTTTAATCAGTATTATCTAGTCAGTCTAATTTCTGCAGGGAAATCTGGATTATGTGAATCCTGGGAACTAATGTGAATTCTGGGAAATCTGGATTATGTGAGTCTGAATTCTGTGTATAAAGGTGCTTATTGATTTAGCAGTTTCTAAGAGATTTTTTTCCCCTAAGAGATTTTTTCTTTTCCTTAGCTATATTGAAATATAATGATATGTTAAAATTTTGTAAGTTTAAGCTGTACAGTGTGATGATTTGAATGCTCACATACATTGTGAAATGATTACCCTAGTAAGGTTGCTTAACACTTGATCACATAATTATTATTTTTTTTGTGTGTGTGGTGAGGACATTTAAGCATTATTCTCTTGGCAAATTTCAAGTAAACAAAACTCTATTGTTAACCATTGTCACTATAAGATACATTAGATCCCTAGAACTGATTCCTATTGTAATTGCAAGTTTATACCCTTTGACTAGTATCTCCCCATTTCCCCTACTCCTGCAGCCCCTGGCCACCACCAATCTATTCCTTGTGAGTTTACCTTTTCTATATTCTATATATAAGTGGATCATACAGTGCTTGTCTTCCTCTTACTTATTTCCCTTAGCATAATGTTCTAATCATCCATTGTTGTAAATGGCAGGATTTCCTTTTTTATGGCTGAGATAATATTCCATTCTACACCACATCTATCTTTATCCATTCATCTGTTGACACACTCTTAGGTTGTTTCCATTTCTTGGCTATTGTGAATAATGTTGCAATGAAATAAGGGGGTACAGATACCTGTTTGAATTCCTTCATTTCCTACAGATATACACCCAGGAATGGTATTGCCAGATCATATGGTAGTTCTGTTTTTAGTTTTTTTGAGGAACTTCCATGCTGTTTTCTACAGTGGCTGTACCAGTTTACATTCCCACTGATAGTGCACAATGTTTTCATTTCTGAGAGATTTTTTTTCCCCTCCTTAAAGGGCTGGCTACTTTAAGTATTAGAAGTTTCTTTGTTTTCTGGGAATTCTTGATTTCCATTTTATTAGATTGTGTAAGCCTGTATTATTCCTTTTAAATGAATCAGAATAGGAGTACCAGTAGACTTAATAGACTTCATGGTTAATAATTCCTTGCAGAAGTAAGAAAATATACATACATAGTGAAGGGTACTTGCAATGATATTTGATATCAAGGGTCTGTTTGACTCTATAGGGTTTTCCTTTGAATGAGTCTGAAGTATTTTTAATTGTCTGATGTTTCACCATAGTCTCACCCACCCAAAACAAATCTGGTGAGCGTATTGGTATCTGACCTTGCAGTTGGCTATGAGGTGGGGAGGTACACAGACCCTGGGGCCTGTGGTGGGGTGGTGCTGCACTTACCAGTCCAGGGCTCTGGGTGAGATATATGCTTTGTGCACTATCCGGGTGGTAAGAAGTACATTTCAACAGGTTTTAAGATACCTCAACAGTAAGATGTGCTGTTATTTATCACCAGGAGAGAATTCACTGCCCATGAATCTGACTCATCCCATTTGGCATGCTGACTTTTCAGAAAGGTGCATGTCGGGATTGGTGAAACACAGACCTACTTCATGGGGTTGAAGTTGATTATTGAATTGATTTATGGTGTACATAGAACAAGTACCTGGCTCCCAGTCTGTGCTGCTTAATAGTTTGTGATTCTCAAGTGGTCAAAAGTGTCAGTGTCCTGTCTGTTCATGACTTCTCTTGTCTCTGAGTCCCCTGTACTGAGTACCTAGGGTGAATGATGTCCATACTCCCATGTTAAATAAGTCAGCTGGTGAAGAGACATGTCTGCCTGAGAGACTGAAACTCCTGTTTTTGATTAGAGGAGATGCAGCAAGAGTGAATTCAAATCTTTTATATTACATATTTATTTCTAAGTTTACTGTTAGACCCTTTAAACATTTTTATCTTATTAAAAGTATTTACACTGATACCCAGATTATAGCCAGAATCTTCAGTAGAGTTCCTTCCCAATCTTGTTCTCCAGACACCACTTTTTTTCTGCATTTTAGTAGTATTATTACTAGTTTTAGAATATTTCTAGAGATGATATATAGACATAAAAGTACATATATGAAACATGCACTTCATTTTAAGTAACAATTAAAGTATTCCAGGATATGAGGTATACCAGAATTTAGGAGAAATGTACAAAAATGTATCATAGAGTCTAACCCTCAGTCTCTGTTCTTGACTTTAGTTTATCTTTCTTTGAAATCAGTAGATTTACTCCTCCTGAGCCCATCTGCATTGAGTCAAGGAGAGATGAGTGTGTGGGTGAGAAGCACAACCCAGATTGCAGTGGTGCTGTGGACTGTGGGTGGACTGCCTAGGACCATGGATCGTCCTGAGCTGTGCTGTGGAATTGTAGTTCCTTCTTTGCTCCCCGTGTTAGCCATTCAGATCCTTTTCCACACCAGTCTTTGGAACTTCTTTAAAAAGCACTCTCCTTCTGGGACATGTGGTGAACTGTGCAGCATGGCAGTCATTCATTCATTTGGTCATTGAGTCACAGTCTCATCCAGCTTGTTGGGGTCCTCTTCTGTCAGTGAGGGTAGTTGTAGGTGCTAGGATCTAGTGGTGAATGACCCAGGTATGCCTCCTGCTTTCCGGGAGCTTACATTGAAAGTGTGACAACCAATAAAAAAGTGTCAGCAGGAAGAAAAGAGATATGAAGAAAATAGAACATGGAGATTCCAGAAGCTCCCAGGGAAGGTCTCTGAGATCACATGCAGGGCATTGTGCCTTGTTTACATCCCCTCACCCTGCTGTGCCTTGACGTTGATGTCCCTCACCCTGCCTGTGACAACTTTATAATGGCCATGACCTGTGAGGACAGGCTCTGTTTTTTCACCGTGGTACCCCCAGCACCGAGCAGAGTACCATCCAAGAGGGATCCAGTAAGTAATTTGTGTTGTGAGTTAGTGTGTGCTCTCAGCTTCAGGCCGACTAGGGGCATACAAATTACTTGAGGAGGATGGGACATTGAGTGTAAGTGCCCTTTTATGTCATTCAGGTGGATACTTTAAGCTTTTTTTCCTCTGTTATCCATTCTACTGCGTATTCTTCCTTAATTTTATTTCTCTATCTTTTAAAATCCCATTATTGATTTGATGGATCACTTTTTCTCTTTCATTTGACAATTAAATTTTCCTGTCAATTGAACACATGCATCTTTGTTTTTAATCTGCTGCTAAAACCTTTAAATTGTAAGAGTGCCATGTTACATGTATTATGTTACTAATAATGAGATATACATAGTAGAAATTACATTGTATCTTTATAATGCAATAGAATATCAAGGGAAATTTGAATGGCCACTTCTATGTTTGTATTCTGTTAGAAAGTTTCCATAGCTAAAATCTCTTAAAATTGTACTTCTTTATAAATAGAAAAAAATTTCAATGTCATACAAAAACATATACAGTATATCTCTTTTTAACTAGTATTTGCAGTCAAATGCTCTACCACTGAGCTATACCCCCTCTTTTTAACTAGTATTTGGTTAGTATTTGGGACTCTTAGTGTGATAATTATGTATCAAGTTTGCTGGGCCATGGTGCCCAGATATTTGATCAAATATTATTCTGGATATTTCCAGGTGAAGGTGTGTTTTAGCTGAGATTCACATATAAATCCATGGACTTTGAGTAAAGCAGATTATTCTTCATAATGTCGGTGTGCTTTATCCAGTCAGTTGAAGAGCCTGAATAGCAAAAAGACTGACCTCCTCCAACAAGAAGGAATTCTGCCTCCAGATTGCCTTTGGATTCAAACTGTAACATAACTGTTTCCTGGGTCTTGAGCCTGCCATGGACTTGTACTTCTATAATTGTATGAGCCAATTCCTTAAAATAAATGCCCTCTCTCTCCATCTCTCCCTTTCTCTATCTCTCCCTACACATTGTTGGTACTCTTTCTGTGGAGAACACTGACTAATATGCTTAGTTACCCAAAGTTTTCTCCTTCAGTCTATTTTTGAGGAGCAAATGATAGTGAACAAGCTTTCTTAACAGTAGTGATTAAGGTAAAAACAAAACATAAGTGAACCTTCTCCAACATTGAAATGCTGGTCTTCCTGATTGTGGCCCAGGGCTGTCGCAGGTATGCCTTTCCTGCCAGCCTTGGGAGAGCCTCACAGCCTCTCCTACCTCTAGGCTGCTGCTGTCCTTGGGTCCCAAGCCTCAGCCAAGCTTTTGCACCTTGAAACTCCTTCTGTAGGTCCTAGACACAGCAATTTGAATGGAAGTCACTTTGGATGGTTTGTAAAAACCTCCTCACATAATTGGACAGGAATGTCTTAAAGTCCTGAGGTCATCTAGTCCTAGTTCCATTTTCAGGGACCAGGTGGCAGAGCTGTCTCCCATCAGTGGCCCCTCAGGGTTTATTGTCCTGGGTTCATAGGAAGGTCAGCTTCCCCGCTTTCTCCTTCTCCCGAGCTTTCCATGATCTGTGATTTGTTTGGGCAGTTTGTGTTCTATTTATTCTCTCTCTATAAACTTTGGGCCCTGCATCCATAAAAAGGAGAGCGAATACTGAAATGTTGTCTCTGAACTGGTCATCCTAATTCTTCTAATTATTTTTCATTATTATTCTCTGTTGTTTTTTTAACCTCCAGTGGTGTTATCCTGCCTTTGCTGTTATGGATGTTCTCATTTATGCTCCTGAGAGTAAAATGTTAGGTGTGCTTAGTGATGCTTCTTGTCTGCTTCCTGGTGACTGTCAAACAAAGCTTTTCATCCTGGACAAGAGATTACATGACCAGTATATCAACTTTAAAATGAGAATTTTGAGGGTGCTTGAATGGCTCAGTTGGTTAGGTGTCTGCCCTTGGCTTGGATCATGATCTTAGGGTCCTGGGATCAAGTCCCACATCAGACTCCTTGCTCAGTGGGGAGCCTGCTTCTTCCTTTGCTGCTCCCCATGATTGTCCTCTCTCTCTCTCTGTCAAGTAAATGAGTGAAATCTTAAAAAAAAATAAAATGAGAATTTTGTATATTTATTCGTAAAATTTGTGGAATGTTGTAGATCAGGGGTTGGCAAAGTTTCTGTAAAGGGTCAGGTAGCAAATATTTTAAGCCTTGTGGGCCATAATGATGTGGTAACTATGGTACCCTGCAGTTGTTGTGCCAGAGCAGCCATATATAAAACTAATAAGCAAATGGATATGGCAGTATGCCAATAAAACTTTATTAACAGACACTAAAATGTGAAGTTCATATAATGTTCATAGTACAAACTATTATACTTCTTTTGATTATTTTTCAGTCATTTAAAATCATGAAATCTGGGGTGCCTTGGTGGCTTAGTGGGTTAAAGCCTCTGCCTTCAGCTCAGGTCATGATCCCAGGGTCATGGGATCGAGCCCCGTTCGGGCTCTCTGCTCAGCAGGGAGCTTGCTTCCTCCTCTCGATCTCTGCCTGCCTCTCTGCCTACTTGTAATCTCTGTCTGTCTGTCAAATAAATAAATAAATAAATATTTAAAATAATAAAATCTTCACTTTTGGGTCAAACACAAACCAGCCTTGAATTAGAGTTGGCCCCTGGCTCTGTCAGTGGACAGGCCCCCCCCAGAAAATAGATCCTTACTGTTAGAGCCAGCACTGTGTTCTATCCCAGCTCTGTTTCCCTGGCTAGGACTTACTCTGTGAAGCACAGTTTCTACATCTCTGAACCAGAGACAGGAAAGCCTATCTCCTTGAAAGGTCATTTGTAAAGATTAAAAAGTATAATGTTGTTTTGCTAGGTACTCTTATGTAGTCGTATGTAGTTCACAACAACTTATTTTCATTTTCCATTAGCTGCCCCATCCCCCATGTGTTACTTTCTGGGATATGATTTTTAAGAATTAAATATATCTTGTTTTTTACTTAATTCTTTATTTATTAGAGAAAGGGTGTGCTTATGAGTAGGGGGGCAGAGCAGAAGCAGAGGGAGAAACAGACTCCCCACTGAGCAGGGAGTCTGATGCAGGATGCGATCCCAGGACCCTGGGATTGTGACCTGAGCTAAAGGCAGGCAATTAACCGACTAAGGTACCCAGACGCTCGTATATCTCATTTAAGATTCTACTTTGTTGTCACACTTTCCGTATTATTAGTTTAAAATAAGGGGACTAAATAAATCAGACTTATTTAGATTTGTGTTTAGTTTCTGTGGTCAAGATGGCTGATTATTGGGGTGCCTGGGTGGCTCAGTGGGTTAATAAGCCTCTGCCTTCGGCTCAGGTCATGATCTCAGGGTTCTGGAATCGAGCCCCGTATCCTGAGCTCTGCTCAGTTGGGAGCCTGCTTCCCCCTCTCTCTGCCTGCCTCTCTGCCTACTTGTGATCTCTGTCTGTCAAATAAATAAAATCTTTAAAAAATAAAAAGGTAGCTGATTATCTGTTGTAGGTGCAGACTGGTTCTCCCCTCACCCTTAATACATTTCCTCATGTCTTACTGGCCCAAGGCTATGTCCTGCTCTAGCTTTCAGGACCAGCTCTTTGCTTGAAAATACCTCTTCCAGACTCTGTTCCAGCTATCCTCCCTGCTCCTTGATACTTGACTCAGGACCCTTGCCAAATCCAGATTTGTACTGATTATGTGCTGTGTCTTTTTTAGAGGTTCTTTTGGGCTATAGAAGGTATTTTACTTTTGTATCAAAGTGTTTACCATGGTGCTTTGATGTGCTGGGTGGTAAATACATGTTTGTTGAACTTAATTGAAATTTTACTGTAATTTTAGGGAAAAGCATTTAAACAGCTTCTATTTTTAAAATTAATATGGTGCAGTTTATTCCTTTTAGGTGTTTAGTTCAGTGAATTTTAACAGACATATAGATTCACATAACCAACACTGTGATCATGATTCAGAACAGTTTCATTATCCTTAGAAAACTTTCTTGTTGGGACGCCTGGGTGGCTCAGTGGGTTAAGCCGCTGCCTTCGGCTCGGGTCATGATCCCAGCGTCCTGGGAACGAGTCCCACATCGGGCTCTCTGCTCGTCAGGGAGCCTGTTTCTCCCCTCCCCTCTCTGCCTGCCTCTCTGCCTGCTTGTGTGACCTCTGTCTATCAAATAAATAAATAAAATCTTTAAAAAAAAAAAAAAAGAAAGAAAACTCTTTCTTGTTCCTCCTTGTGTCACACAGTCCCCCGACACCTGATTTCTGGCACCCACTCATCTGTTGTCCATCATTGTGGTTTTGCCATTTTGAGAACTGTCATATAAATGGAATGATATATATATAACATTTTTTTATTTTTACTTTTTTTCAAGTTTTATTTTTTTAAATATAAATTCAACTAATTAACATATAGTTTGTTTTTAGTTTCAGAAGTAGAGTTTAGTGATTGATCAGTCTTATATCATACCCAGTGCTCAGTACATCCCGGGCCTTCCTTATTGTCCCTCACCCGGTTACCCCATCCCTCTTCCTTCTCCCCTCCCCTCAGTTTGTTTTCTGTAGTGAAGAATCTCTTATGGTTCCCCCCCTCTCTGATTTTGTCTTGTTTTATTTTTTCCTCCCTTCCCCTATGATGCTGTTTTGTTTCTTAAATTTCACATGTGAGTGAAATCATATGGTAATTGTCTTTCTCTGATTGGCTTATTTGCTTAACATAATACCCTCTAGTTCTGTTCATTTCATTGCAAATGGCAAGATTTATTTATTTATTTATTTTTAAAAGATTTATTTTTTGATGGCTGAGTAATATTCCATTTCGTATACATATACACATATATACATGTATACACACACACACATACACACTGGATTTTAATTTATTCATCTATTGGTGGACATCTTGGCTCTTCCCATAGTTTGGCTGTTTGTGGACATTGCTGCTGTGAACATTGGGGTGCAGTTTCCCCTTTGGATCACTGCATTTTTATCTTTGGGTAAATACCTAGTAGTATAATTGCTGGGTCCTAGGGTAGCTCTGTTTTTAACTTTTTGATGAACCTCCGTACTGTTTTTCAGAGTGGCTGTACCAGCTTGCATTCCTACCAACTGTGTAAGAGTTCTGTGGATCCTTAGCAGCAACTATCGTTTCCTGACTTAATTTTAGCCATTCTGATTGGTGTGAGGTGGTATCTTGTAGTTTTCATTTGGATTTCCCTGATGTTGAGAATTTTTTCATGTGTCTGTTGGCCATTTGTATGTCTTCTTTGGAGAAATGTCTGTTCATGTCTTCTGCCCATTTCTTGATTGGATTATTTTTTGGGTGTTGAGTTTGGTAAGTTCTGTATAGATCTTGGATACTAGCCCTTAGACATTTGCAAATATCTTCTCCCATTCTGTTGATGCCTTTTGGTTTTGTCGACTGTTTCCTTTGCAGTGCAGAAGCTTTTTATCTTGATGAAATCCCAAAAGTTTAATTTTGTCCTTGTTTCCCTTGCCTTTGGAGACATGTCTAGCAAGAAGTTGCTGTGGCTGAGGTCACAGAGGTTGTTGCCTTTGTTCTCCTCTAGGATTTTGATGGATTCCTGTCTCACATTTCAGTCTTTCATCTATTTTGAGTCTTTTTTTGTATGGTGAAAGGAAATGGTCCAGTTCCATTCTTCTGCATGTGGCTGTTCAGTTTTCTCAACACCATTTGTTGGTGAGACTGTCTTTTTTCCATTGGATGTTATTTCTTGCTTTGTCGAAGATTAGTTGACCATAGAGTTGAGGGTCCATTTCTGGGTTCTCTATTCTGTCCCACTGATCTGTGTGTCTTTTTTTTGTGCCGGTACTGTACTGTTTTGATGATTACAGCTTTGTAATATAGCTTGAAGTCTAGAATTGTGATGCTACCAGCTTTGGTTTTCTTTTTCAACTTTCTTTTGGCTATTCAGGGTCTTTTCTGGTAACATACAGATTTTAGGATTGTTTGTTCCAGGTCTGTGAAAAATACCAATGGTATTTTGATAGGGATTGCATTGAATGTGTAGATTGCTCTAGGTAGCATAGATATTTTAACCATATTTGTTCTTCCAATCCATGAGCATGGAATGTTTTTCCGTTTCTTTCTGTCTTCCTCAATTTCTTTCATAGGTGTTCTGTAGTTTTCATAGTACAGATCCTTTACCTCTTTGGTTAGGTTTATTCCTAACCAAAGGTTAGGTATAACCTAGATGTCTAGGTATCTAGTATATCTAGATACCTAGATATCCTAGGTATCTAGTGGTTTTTGGTATAATTGTAAATGGGATTGATTCCTTAATTTTTCTTTCTTCAGTTTCATTCTTCTCCATGTTAGAATTGTTAGTGTATAGAAATGCAACTGATTTCTGTGCATTGATTTTGTATCCTCCTGCTTTGCTGGATTCCCGTATGGGATCTAGCAATTTTGGGATGGAGTCTTTTGGATTTTTCACATAGAGTATCATGTAACCTATGAATAATGGGATATTTATTTATAGCTGTATTTTCTGTATGATTGACCTTGAACAGCATGGGTTTGAACTGTGCCTGTCCACTTCTATGTACATAATTTATAGTACTGTAAATGTATTTTCTCTTCCTTATGGTTTTCCTGACATTTTCTTTTCAGTAGCTTACTTTATTGTAATGGTACAGTATAGAATACATATACAAAACGTTTGTGTTAATTGGCTACTTATGTCATCAGTAAGGTTTCTGGTCAACACTAGGCTATATTTGTAGTCAGGTTTTTGGGGAGTCCAAAGTAATGTGCAGATTTTCAACAGGCAGGGAATTGGCACCCCAACCCTCTTGTTGTTCAAAGGTCGACTGTACTCTTGTTTGTCTACTTTTGATGTTAGAGTAAAACTGGTTTTGTAAAATGAGTTGGGAAATGTTCCCCCTCCCATTTTCTGGGAGAGATTGTGTAGAATTGGTATAAATTTCTTATGTAAATATTTAGTTGAATTCTCCACTGAAACCTTCTAGGTCTTGAGGTTTCTATTTTAAAAGGTTTTAAATTCGGAAGTAAATTTTTTGAATAGTTTTCATACTATTTAGCTTGTGCAGTTCTTCTTGGGTGAGTTTCTGTGGTTTGTTTTTGAGGAACTGGTCTATGTCTACTAAATTATTGAATTTATGTGTTTAGAGTTGATGTAGTATTCTTTTATCCTTTTAGTAGCTGCACAGGCAATAGAGATAGCCTTTGTTCATTCTCGATGTTTTAATTAATGTCTTCTCCACCCCCTCCCCCAGTAGTCTTGTGCAAGGTTTATCAATTTTTTTTTAATTTTATTTTTTAAAAATATTTTACTTATTTATTTGTCAGAGAGAGTGAGCACAGGCAGACAGAGTGGCAGGCAGAGGCAGAGAGAGAAGCAGGCTCCCTGCCGAGCAAGGAGCCCGATGTGGGACTCGATCCTAGGACGCTGGGATCAGGACCTGAGCCGAAGGCAGCTGCTTAACCAACTGAGCCACCCTGGCGTCCCAAGGTTTATCAATTTTATTGATCTTTTCAATAAATCGGTTTCATTGATTTATTTTCTGTTTTCAGTTTTATTGATTTCTGCTTATATTCCCCTCTTTTTGCTTGCTTTTGGTTTATTTTGCTTTTCTCTTTCTGGTTTCTTAAGGTAGAAGTTTAGATTGTTGACTTCAGACCTTTTTTCCTTTGCTGACATAAACTTTTAATAATACAAATTCTCCCTGTAAGCAGTATTTTAAGTGCACCCTACAGATTTTGATGTATTTTCGCTTAATTAAAAATATTTATTTATTTATTTATTTAATATTTAATTACATTTCTGTTGAGACCTGTGCATTACTTTGAAATGTGTCATTTAATTTCCAGGTCTTTTGACATTGTCTAGTCATCTTTCTGTTATTGATTTCTGGTTTAATGGCATATGGAGAGGACATATGCTTAATGTAGTTGATTTCAACTCATTTAAAATTGTTAAGATTTGTTTTATGACCTAAGATGTGGTGTTGTCTTGGTGAATAGTCAATATGTACTTCACCATTCTAGAGGATATAGATCTGAAATCAAGGTGTCACTTTTTTTTTAGAATGATATTCTTGGGGTGCTTGGGTGGCTCAGTTGTTATGCGTCTACCTTTGGCTTGGATCATGATCCCAGGGTCCTGGGATTGAGCACCACATTGGGCTCCCTGCTCAGCAGGGGGCTTGCTTCTCCCTCTCCTACTCCTTCTGCTTGTGTTCCCTCTCTTTCTGTCTCTTTCTCTGTCAAATAAATAAATAAAATCTTAAAAAAAAAAAAAGGAATGATATTCTGCTGTAGTTGGGTGGCTCAATGTGTAAAATGTTGATTGCATCCTTTTGATTGATGATCATGATGTTCAGTTCCTTATTTTTGCTGGTTTTCTTTCTACTTGTTCTGTTACTGAGAGGGTAGTGTTGATATCTCTAATATAATTGTGATTTGTCCATCTTTCTATTCAGTTCTCAGTTTGTGTTTTGAGGTTTTACTGTTGACTTCATATACATGTTGTTTTTCTTGGTGAATTTACCCCTTTATTATTATGTGTTATTCCTGTTCATCTCTGGTAATTTTCTTTGCTGTGGAATTTGTTTTGTCTCATTAATATAGCCATTTCAACTTTCTTTCATTAGTGTTTCCTGGTATATATTTTCCCCATCCATTTACATTTAATTGCTTTGTATCATTATATATTAATGAGTTTTTTATTTTTATTTTTAAAAATTTATTTATTTATTTATTTGACAGAGGGAGAGAGAGAGCGAGCACAAGTAGGCAGTGGGAGAACACGAGCAGGCAGAGTGGCAGGCAGAGGGAGAGGGAGAAGCAGGCTCCCTGCTGAGCAGGGAGCCTGATATGGGGCTCGATTCCGGGACCCCAGGATCATGACCTGAGCCGAAGGCAGACGCTTAATTGACTGAGCTACCCAGGTACCCCTATTAATGAGTTTTTTAAAGATATCTTGTGATTGGGTCTTTTTTTTTTTTTTTTTTTTAAATCAGGCTTGTGGGATGCTGCTTCCATGACCCAAAGTATAGTGGGGAGCTGGGTGTGTGGAGGGTTACAGGCTCAGGGTCTTTGGGAGCCTGTATTTCCAGGAAAGCTCAATATATGGCTATCATTTTCCACTAATGATGTATAGCACCTGTCTGGGAAAGGCATTTTTTTTTTGCATCTGAATCCTGTAGGCAGCATGTTGTCATCACAGGTGGTCCAGAGACTCCAGGATGCATGAGAGGAAGTTCCTAAAGCCTCTTCAGTGAAGATGTCTCTGAGGGTGCTAAGAAGGAATATTTGTATTAGTATCCTAGGGCTGCTATGTTACAGAGTGCTACAGGCTGGGAAATCTTTTTTTTTTTTTTAAAGATTTTATTTATTTATTTGACAGACAGAGATCACAAGTAGGCAGAGAGGCAGACAGAGAGAGACAGAGAAGCAGGTTCCCTGCTGAGCAGAGAGCCCGATGCGGGACTGGATCCCAGAACCCTGGGATCATGACCTGAGCTGAAGGCAGAGGCTTTAACCCACTGAGCCACCCAGGTGCCCCAGGCTGGGAAATCTTAAACAACGGAAACATTGTCTCACAGTTCTGGAGACAACAGGTCTGAAATCAAGGTGTCAGCAGTATTGCACCTTTTGAAGGTTATGAGAAAAGGCTGTGTTCCAAGCCTTTGGCTTCTAGATGGCTGCTTTTCCCCATGTCTTCACATTGTCTTTTCTCTGTATATCTCCGTCTGTGTTCAAATTTACTCTTTTTGTAGGGGCACCAGTCATATTGGATTAGGCCTACCCTTATGACTTCTTAATTTGATCATCTGAAAATCCCCTATTTGCAAATAAGGTCACACTCATAGGTAGAGGAAGTTAGGACTTGAACATATTACAAAAAATCTGTATTTAATGCCCAGTTGGATATTTCTGTAAATAGTAGAGGTACTGTTAGTCATAGCTGTGACAGGAAGTTGAAAGAATGGGACACATGATGTGTACCAGTGGCAGAGGTCCTTTCTTTGGCTTCAGGAACTGCAGGTTAAGTTAATCATGCTTCATAGTTCCTGGCACACCATTCAACTCCATCTTTTACAATGTTTTCCTTTCTTTTTGGGTGCCTGGGTAGTTCAGTTGGTTGGGCGACTGCCTTCGGCTCAGGTCATCATCCTGGAGTCCCGGACTCAAGTCCCAAGTCCCACATCAGGCTCCCTGCTCAGCAGGGAGTCTGCTCCCTCTGACCCTCCCCCATCAAGTACTCTGTCTCTCTCTCATTCTCTGTCTCTCAAATATATAAATAAAATCTTTAAAAAAATGTTTTCCTTTCAAATGTGTTTGTGTATCATTATGAAACATTCTGGTGTTAAATGCATGCATTTTTAGGTTGCGTTAATGGAATGTATGGTTCCTTAGCCTGAGTTTGTTCCCTTTGCTATTTAGTACTGTATTTTTTTTTTTTTTTTTAATTTGATAGAGAGAGAACTCAAGTAGGCAGAGAGGCAGGCAGAGAGAGAGTGGGAAGCAGGCTCCCTGCTGAACAGAGAGCCCAACGCGGGGCTTGATCCCAGGACCCTGAGATCATGACCCAAGCTGAAGGCAGAGGTGTAACCCACTGAGCCACTCAGGCGCCCCTAGTACTGTATTTTAAATTCATAGTACGTTGGATTGCTGTGGGTTTCTATCCTTTGTATCCTCCTAATTGTGGGCCTGTATGGGAGTTTTGTGAGCATAGCCCCTGGAAGGGATTAGAGGACCTTGTATGTAACTCAGTTGATTGCTTTCCAGTCTAGTTGTTTGGGGTCCACCCCTTTGGCCAGCTGTGCCTGAAGGTTTATGTCCCTAGCTCCAATTATTTGACATTATTTAATTATAAAACAGATCATTGAAAGCTTACTTCCTGGCATGTGTTGTTCTAGGCACTTGGGTTTTATCAGTGAATAAAACCAGATGAAATGGGAAAAAATTCCTGTTTGGAGCTAACAATTGTCTATTTGGTGAATGTAAAGTAATATTTCATTGTTTTAATTTATATTTTTCTAAACAGAATTTGAGTATCTCTTCATAGCATTAGTTATTTGGGATTCCTTCTGTTTGATATCTGGTATTTCTCTTATAAATCGCAGGAGTTCCTTAATATTTGTTATTTGTTGGTTTCAGTTATTTTTAGATACTTCTTACTGTTTGTAATATATGCTATAATCCCTTTCACAGATTTAGATGTATATTTCTTTCATTTAGAAAATAATTCATTTAGTAAGGGCATTCTAGGATAGGACACATTTGTACTTCAAGGTTAGGTTCTGTCTTTATTTGCTGTGTGTAAGGAGTTTCATGACATTTGTTCTTGACTGAAACTTTAAATTGTCAGTGGCTCAAAGTCCTGGTTTTCAGCTTTTTTGTGTGTCTGAATTATACTTTGTCAATGGTAGTGATTCTGTTTAGCAGTGGTTCTCAGTTGGTGGAGTATGGCAATATATAGAGTTAAAAATGGTTTTTGAATCATGCTATCATTTCACATCCTCCTTTCTTTTGGACACAGCAGTTGGGGATCACTGGGTAAAAGCAGTTCACATGAAATTCAGTTAGGTAATATCAAAGACTAAGTTTGTTGGTTGTGAAATGTAATAGGAAATTAATGGAATACTTTAGGAGACCTGCTTCAAAGAAGAATTTTAATGATATATTGTTTTCCTTATTAAAAGGCCACTAAACTATTCATTACTTCATAAATCACACTGTACCTTTGTGGTGATGACTCATATTATTTTCTTTAGTCATCAAATATTCAACTAATGATGTATATTGTAACTTAACCTTTCCATTTCTGGGAGGGACATTTGCAAAGAGACTGATGAGTGGATGTTATATTTTGAAGAGGAATTTAATAGATTTTTAAAAATTTTTGATTTTCCAGATGATGTTGATACTCAAAGTGGAACAAAGAAAGAAGATCTGAATGACAAAGAGAAAAAAGATGAAGAAGAAACTCCTGCACCTGCATTTAGGGCCAAATTAATCCTAGAGAGCTGGGTATGGGGCAAGCAACCAGGTATTACAAACTGAGATTCTGATACTTTGAAAAGCTTGATCTTGGCACTTCTTTTCTAGATACCATAAAAGGATTTTTTTGTTGTTGTTACGGAATTCTTAAAAATTTAACTGAAAATTTTTTGATATTATGGTAAACTACATGACCTACAATTTACTGTTTCAACCATTTTTATGTATACAGTTCAAGGATATTTAACATGTTCATATTGTTTTGTAATCACCACCACCATCCATTTCCAAAACCTTTTCATCTTTCCAAAATGAAACTCTGTACTTATTAAATGGTAACTCCTCTTTCTTCTTTACTCTCAGCCCCTGGAGACTACAATTTTACTTTCTGTTTTTAGAGTTCTCACTAGTCTAGTTACTTGGTGTAAGTGCAGTGATACAGTATTTATCCTTTTATGTCTGGCTTATTTCATTATTTAGCCTAATGTCTTCAAGTCTTGTCCATGTTGTAGTATGTGTCAGAATTTCCTTCCTTTTAAAAACTGAATAGTATTCCGGGACGCCTGGGTGGCTCAGTTGGTTAAGCGGCTGCCTTCGGCTCAGGTCATGATCCCAGCGTCCTGGGATCGAGTCCTATATCGGGCTCCTTGCTCGGCAGGGAGCCTGCTTCTCCCTCTGCCTCTGCCTGCCACTCTGCCTGTGCTTGCTCGCTCTCTCTCCCTCTCTCTCTGACAAATAAATAAAATCTTTAAAAAAAAAAACAAAACTGAATAGTATTCCATTATATGTATATATTGCATTTTGTTTATCCATTCATCCATGGATGGGCATTTATGTTGCTTCCACCTTTTAGCTACTTTTTTTTAAAGATTTTATTTATTTATTTGACAGACGAGTTCACAAGTAGGCAGAAAGGCAGGCAGCGAGAGAGGAAGGGAAGCAGGCTCCCCGCTGAGCAGAGAGCCCGATGTGGGGCTCTATCCCAGGACCCTGAGATCATGACCTGAGCCGAAGGCAGAGGCTTTAACCCACTGAGCCACCCAGGCGCCCCCACCTTTTAGCTATTTTGAGTAATGCTGCTATGAGTGTAAGTATACACAAGTTCTGCTTTCAGTTATTTGTGTATATACCCAGGAGTAGAATTGCTGGATCATGTGGTAGTTCTCTGTTTATTTTTTTAAGGACCTGGTGAACTTACCCACAGTGACTACACCAGATTATATCCCTACTGGCAACTTATGAATGATTCTGTTTTTCTGTGTCCTCATTATCATTTGGTGTTGTTACTTTTTAAAAAAAAATTAGCCATTCTGTTAGGTGTGTGGTGATACCTCATTGTGGTTTTAATTTGGGGTATATCCTGTGGCTGTTTACCTCTGTATCTCTTCAATGGAATACTTGTTCATGTCTTTTGCCCATTTTCTAGTTAGATTTTTCTTTTTCTTTATCTTGTGTTTTGGGGGTTCTGCATATATTCCAAATACTAGTCCTTTGTCTTATATATGGTTTGCAAATAATTTCTCTCAGTTCATAGCCTATCTTTTCATCCTCTCAGCAGTGTCTTAAGCACAGCAAAAGTTGTAAAATTTTGATAAACTTCATTGTGGACTTTGCTTCTTCCTCCTCGTCCTTTTTCTTCTTCTTCCCCTTCCTCTGCTTCCTCCTCCTCCTCTTTGCCTAGCCCTAGAGCCTGAAGATTTTGCCCTATGCTTTTTCTAAGTTTTGTAGTTTTATGTTTTACATATATGTTCCTGTTCATTTGAGTTAAATTTTGTGTGCAATGTAAGGTTTAGGTCGAGGGTATTTTTTTGTTTTGTTTTCTAATGCCTACAATAACTAATTGCTCCAGCACCATTTTTTCTTTTTTCTTTTTTTTTTGGAATCAGGCTAACTTTCTACCGTTGAATTGCTTCTGCACCTTTGTCAAGAATAAGTTGGGTATATTTGTGTGGTCTATTTCTCATTTCTCTTTTCTGTTCTAGTAATCCGCATGTGTATCTCTCTGCCCACACCACAGTCTTTATTACTGTAGCTAAGAGTAAGTCTTGAAATTAGATAGATTGGTTCTTCCCATTTTCTTCTTTTTTTCGTATTGTTCTAGCAATTCTAGTTCCTCTGCCTTTCCATATAAATTGTTAAATTAAAAATATGTTAAATAACTTTTTGGTAATTTAATACCTATGTTCATTTCTAGTATATAGAAATATAATTTATTTCTTTATGTTTGTCTTGTGTCCTGCAATCTTGCTGAATTGACTAGGAAATTTTTAAAAAATTTTCTACATACCCTCTCTCTCTGACAAAAAAAAATAAAAATAAAAAAAATAAAAAAAAATTTTCTACATAGATAGTTTATTTCTCCCTTTACAATCCATTTGCCTTCTTTTATATTTTTTTGCCTTACTATTTTGGCTAGAACTTCTTTACTATGTTCTTTAAGAGTGGGGAGAATAACCTTACTTTATTCCTGTCTTAGGGGGAAAATAGTCAGTCTTTTCATTGTTAAGTATAACATTAACGTAAGTTTTTGTAGATGCTTTTTATAAAGGTGAGGAAGTTTGTATCTATTCCGGTTTCCTAAGAGGTTTTATCATGAGTAAGTGTTGAACTTTGTCAAATGCTTTTTGTACATCACTTAATTTGTCATGTGATTTTTTTTTTTCTTCCATTTAGTTTATCAATATGAAGGGTCTGGTTTTTGACTGTTAAACCAGCTTTGCAGTCCTGGAATAAACACCTCTTGGTCATGATGTATAATTCTTTTTATATATTGTTTAGTTCTACTTACGAATATGTATATATATATTTTAAAGATTTTATTTATTTATTTGACAGACAGAGATCACAAGTAGGCAGAGAGGCAGGCAGAGAGAGAGGGGACTGGAAGCAGGTTCCCCGCTGAGCAGAGAGCCCAATACGGGGCTCGGCTCAATCGCAGGACCCTGGGATCATGACCTGAGCTGAAGGCAGAGGCTTTAACCCACTGAACCACCCAGGCGCCCCACTTACGAATATTTTGATAAGGATTTTGTGCCTATATTCATGAGAACAATATTCTATAATTTTTTTTGTTGCACTGTCTGTTTGGTTTTGATACCATGCTAATACTGGTCTCTTAAAATGAATTGTGAAGTAGCTCTTTTTCTATTTTCCAGAAGCAGTTGTTTAAAATCTATATTAATTCTGTTTTAATGTTTGGTAACATTCTCCAGTGAAGCAATCTGGACCTTGTGATTTACCTTTTGGGATTCTTAAAATTATGAATTCAGTTTTCTCAGTAGTTGTACAGCAATTTAAATGATCTGTTTCATATTTGCTGAATTGAGGTAGTTTGTATTTTTTTAAGGAATCAGTCCATTTTGTCTAAGTTGTGTAATTTTTATGTGTAGAGTTTTCCCTTAGTAGTTTCTAATTATATGTAGATCCTGTTTCTTCTTAATACTGCTAATTTATGTTTATTCTTTTTTTGTGTTTTGTCAGTCCTGTGTAGAGGTATGACAGTTCTATTGATCTTTTGCAGGAACCAGTTCTTTGTCTCATTGATTTTTCTCTGTTTTTCCATTTTCATTCTCATAGTTTCTGCCCTTAATTATTTCCATCTTTCTGCTTACTTTTTTGTTTATTTTGCTAGTTTTTTTCCTCGGTTGCTGAGATGGGAGCTTATATTTATTGATTTGAAAGTTTCCCACTTTTCAAGTGACCCATTTAGTACTATGCATTTTTCTCATGATGGCTTTAGCTCCCCCCCCCATTCTAATTTATTCTTTTTGCATTTTAATTCAGGTCCATATTATTTTGATCTCTCTCCTTCTTTAACCCATGGATTATTTAAGAGTGTGTTGTTTAGTTCCCAAGGGTTTTGTGATTTTTCCCAGTATTTTCTGTTACTGAGTTCTAGTTTCTTTCCATTGTTTCGGAGAACATACTGTGTGTGATTTCACTTCTTTTAAATTTGTTGATGTTTGTTTTGTGTCCAGGATATGATCTGTTTTGATATTTGTGTATTTGTGTATACACAATCTGAATGATTGTGTATTCTGCTGTTGGCTGGAGTGTTCTAAATGTTGATTAGTTCCTGTTGGTTATGATGTTGTGTTTTTTATAACCCTGTTAATTTTCTGTCTCTTTGTTCTCTTGTTCTGTCAGCTGTTGAGAGAAATGTTGAGGTCTCCCAACTCTAAGACCATATAGTTTTTGTTTTTTTTTGTCACATCTTTTGCTGTTTGGTGCATGTATGTACATTTAGAGTTGTTATGTCTTATTGGTGGATTGACCATTTTCTTATTTTTTAATATTGCTTTATATTCCTGGTAATTATCTTTGCTCTGACATCTACTTTATTTGACATTAATATACCCATTCTTGCTTTCCTTTGATTTTTGCTTGTATGCTTTTTGTTAATTCTATCCATTTACTTTTTTTTTTTTTTTAAGTAGGCTCCACACCCAGCATGGAGTCCAACACAGGGCTTGAAACTCATGAACCTGAGATCAAGACCTGAGCTGAGATCTAGAGTCCGTGCTTAACCAACTGAGCCACCCAGGCGCCCCTTTATGCATTTACTTTTAATTTGAAGTCACTTTCTTGTAGATAGCATATAGTTGGGTCATATGTTTTTAGTCCACTCTACCAATGTCTGTCTTTTAATTGGTATATTTAGACTGTTTGCATTGAATTTCATGTAATTTTTGATAAATTAGAGTTTAAGACTGCTGTTTTGTTTTCTGTTTTGCTCTGTTTTTTCATTTTTGTGTTGTCTATACTGCCTCCCTGTGGTTTACTTAACCATTTTTAGAATTCCATTTTGATTTATCTGTAGTGTTTTTAAGTTTATTTTTTGCTGTAGCCTTTTTAGTGATTTGTCTAATACATTATATATACATAACTAAGCACATTTTCCTGGTTGTGTCATTTAACCAGTTTGGTTGACACATGGATATCTCATTTCCCTCTATCCTTTTCTGTCCAAGAGCTTGCCCTAAATATTTTTGTTGTGTGTATTTATAACCACATTTAGCATTTTTTGCTAAAGCTTCAGATATAATTTAGAAAAAGTCAAGGGATGAAGAAAAGCCTATTGTGTTTACCCCTGTGTTACTTACTGTGTTCTTCCTTCCTGAGCTCCAAGGTTTTCCTTTTATTGTTGCCATTCTCTTTAGAGAACTTCCTTTAGCCATTCTTTTAGTGTGGGTCTGCTGATGATTTATTTTCTTAGTTTTCCTTCACTTGAGAATATTTGATTTTCCTTTCATTCCTGAAGAACATTTTTGCTAGATTTAGGATTCTAGGTTGATGATTCTTTTTTCATCACTTCAAAAATATTTTGTTGTTTTCAGCAGTCCTCCAGGGTTTCTGATGAAAAATTTGCTGTTACATGAATTGTTATTCTACCATAGTTAAAGTGTTTTTCTCTGGCTGCTTTTAAGATATTTTCTTTGTTTTTAGTTTATTATGATGTGTCTTTGTTTGGATTTCTTTGATTTCATCCTGTTCAGATTTGCTCATCTTCTTGGATTTGTAGATTTACATCTTGTTGAATTTGGGAAGTTTTCAACCCCACCCCCTTTTTTAACAACCCAAAGTTCAAAAGGAAGACTGTTAGATCTTTTGTTACATTCCCACAGATGCCTGTGACTGCTCATTTTTCCTTTTTTAAAAATGATGTATAATATAGATATATAGACATAGATATATAGTATCTATGTCTATATTAGTTATTTAGTTCCTCTTCTTTTTAAAAAAAATTTTAAAAAGTATTTTATTGGGACACCTGGGTGGCTCAGTTGGTTAAGCGGCTACCTTCGGCTCAGGTCATGATCCCAACATCCTGGGATCGAGTCCCACATTGGGCTCCTTGCTCGGCATGGAGCCTGCTTCTCCCTCTGCCTCTGCCTGCCACTCTGTCTGCCTGTGCTCACTCTCTCTGACAAATAAATAAATAAAAATCTTTAAAAAAAAAAAAAAAAGTATTTTATTTATTTATTTGAGAGAGAGCTTGAGAGGGGGTTAGGGTCAGAGGGAGAAGCAGATTCCCCACTGAGCAGGGAGCCTGACCTGGGACTTGATCCTGGAATTCCAGGATCATGACCTGAGCCAAAAAGGCAGTAGCTTAACCAATGAGCCACCCAGGTGCCCTCTCCTTCTCATTATTAATTGGATTTTTTTTTTTTTTTGCTATTGAGTTGTAGGATTTTTTTTTTAAATGTATTTTGGATGATAACTTTTTATCCCTTATCAGATACATCATTTGCAAATATTTTCACCCATTTGGTAAGTTGCCTTTTCGTTTTATTGATGGTTTCCTTTGTTCTGCAGAAGCTTTTTAGTTTGTTGAGTCCCACTTGTTTACTTTTGCTTTTGGTGTCAGATTGAAAAAAAATCATTGCTAAGATTTGTGTCAGGAAGCTTACCATCAATGTTGAATTCTAAGATTTTTTATGGTTCCAGGTCTTATGTTCAAGTTTTTTATCCATTTGAGTCAATTTTTGTGTGTGATATAAGATAATGGTACAGTTTCATTCTTTTGGATGTGTCTGTGCAGTTTTTCCAGTAAGATTTACTGAAGAGACTATCCTTTCCCCATTGCATATTCTTGGCTCCTTGGTTGTAAATTAATTGACCATATATATGTGGGTTTATTTCTGGACTTCCATTCTGTTCCATGATGTGTGTGTTTTTATGCCAGTGCCATACTGTTTTGATTACCATAGTAATATGGTTTGAAATTAGGGAGTGTGATACCTCTAGCTTTGTTCTTTTTTCTCAAGATATCTTTGGCTATTTGGTCTTTTCCATATAAATATTAGGATCATTCTGTTTCTGTGAAAAATGCCACTGAAATTTTGATAGGGATTTTGAATCTGTAGATTGGTTTGAGTAGTGTGGACATTTTGACAATATTAATTCTTCCAGTCCATGAGCATGGATTATCTTTCCATGTCACCATCTTTAATTTTTTTCATCATTTTCTTAAACTTTTTACAGGTCTTTGACCTTCATTGTTAAATTTATTCCTACGTATTTTATTCTTCTTGTTATAGCTATAAATGGGATTGTTTTCTATGATAGTTAATTATTAGTTTATAGAAGTGACTAGGATTTTTGTGTATTGATAATTTTTTAAAAATTCAAAACCAATTAATTAGCATAAAATGTATTATTTTAGAGGTAGAATTTAGTGATACATCAGTTGCATTTAATTTAACACCCAGTGCTCATTACATCAAGTGCCCTCCTTAATGTATATTCTGCTACTTTACTGAATTTGTTTATTAACTCTTAACATTTTTTTTTTTTTTGGTGGTCTTTAGGGTTTTCTATGTATCATGTCATTTGCAAATAGTGACAGTTTCATTTTTTTCTTTCCAGTTTGGATACCTTTTTTTTTTTCTTGCCTAAATGTTCTGGTTAGGATTTCTTTCTTTCTTTTTTTTTTTTTTTTTAAAGATTTTATTTATTTATTTGACAGAGAGAGAGATCACAAGCAGGCAGAGAGGAAGGCAGAGAGAGAGAGAAGGAAACAGGCTCCCTCCTGAGCAGAGAGCCCGATGCAGGACTCGATCCCAGGACCCTGAGATCATGACCTGAGCTGAAGGCAGAGGCTTTAACCCACTGAGCCACCCAGGCGCCCTGGTTAGGATTTCTAATACTATGTTGAATAAAAGTGGTGAGAGTGGGCATCCTTATCTTTTTCCTAATTTTTGAAGGAAAGCTTCCAGCTTTTTAGTGTTAAGTCAGTGTTACCTGTGAGCTTGTCATAATGGCTTTTATTATCTTAGAAGTGCATTCTGTCTATACCTGCTTTGTTGAGGGGTTTTATCTTAAATGGATGTTGAATTTTGTCAGATGCATTTTCTGCATCTATGGAAATTATCATATGATTTTTATTTTATTTTATATTATGATTTATTTTTATTTTATATTATGATTTTATTTTTATTTTTATTTTATTTTATATTATGCTTTTATTTTTCATTTTGTTAATGTATATTACATTGATTTGTGGGTATTGAACTATCCTTGTGTCCCTGGGAATAAATCCCAGTTGATCATGGTGTAGCATCCTTTTAACGTATTGACAAAATCAGTTTACTAATTTCTGAGGATTTTGGTGTATATGTTAGTTAGGGAAATTGGCCTGTAACTATTTTTTTTTTTTCTTCTGGTGTCCTTATCTTGCTTTGAGATCAGTAATTCTGGTTTCATAAAATGAATTAGAAAGTGTTCTCTCCTCCTCAGTTTTTTGGAAGAGTCTGAGAAGGGTTGGTATTATTTCTCCTTTGAATGTTTAGCGGAATTCACCAGTGAAGCCATCTGTTTCTGGATTTTTTTTTTTTTACGATTTTATTTATTTATTTGACAGAGCACAAAGGGGGAGTGACAGGCAGAAGGAGAGGGACTGAGCAAGGAGTCTTATGTGGGGCTCGATCCCAGGACCCAGGATCATGACCTGAGCTGAAGAGAGATGCTTAACTGACTGAACCACCCAGGAGATTTAATTCCTGATTAAATCTCCTTTTCAGGGACGCCTGGGTGGCTCAGTGGGTTAAGCGGCTGCCTTCGGCTCAGGTCATGATCCCAGCGACCTGGGATCGACCTGGGATCGAGTCCCGAATCGGGCTCCTTGCTCGGCAGGGAGCCTGCTTCTCCCTCTGCCTCTGCCTGCCTCTCTGTCTGCCTTGCTTGCTCCCGCACTCTCTCTGACAAATAAGTAAATAAAATCTTTAAAAAAATAAATCTCCTTTTCATATTTTCTGTTTCTTTCTCATTCAGTCTTGGAAAGTTGTATGTTTCTAGGAATTGATTTCTTCTGGGTTGTATAGTTTGTTGGTGAGTAATTGTTCATAGTAGTTTCTTACAATTTTTTGTATTTCTGTAGTATCAGTTGTAACATCTCTTCTTTCATTTCTGATTTTATTTGAGTTCTTTCTTTTTTTTCTTGGTGACTTTAGCTACCTGTTTGTCAATTTCATTTTTCTTTTCAAAGAACCTGCTCTTGATTTCATTGATATTTTCTATTGTCTTTTTATTATCTATTTCATTATTCTTGTTTTTTTTTTCCTTCTACTAACTTCATTCTTCATTTGTTCTTTTTGTAGTTCCTTGAGGTGTAAAGTTAGATTATTTGATCTGTATCTTGTTTCTTGATGTAGGCATTTATCGCTGTCACCTTCCCATTTAGAACTGCTTTTCCTGTATCCTGTAAGTTTTGGTATGCTGTCTTTTTCTTTTCATTTGTCTCAAGGTATTTTCTGATTCCTTTTTGATTTCTTGGTCGACCCATTGGATGCCAAGTACCATGTTGTTCAATCTCCACATTGTGAATTTTCCAGTTTTCTTATAATTGATTTCTAGTTTGGTTGGAAAAGGTGCTTGATGTGATTTTCGTATCCTTAAATTTATTAAGACTTTTCTTACGGTCTAATATATGATCTATCCTAGAGAATTTCCATGTTGTCATGACAAGAAAGTATATTCTTTTTTTTTTTTTTTTTTTGGCTGTATGTATCTGTTAAGTCCATCTGGTCTGATACATAGTTTAAGGTGATATTTCCTTACTGATTTTATGGCTGGATCATCTATTCATTGATGAAAGTAGAATATTAAAGTCCCCTGCTATTACTGTGCTGATGTTTTTTTCTCCCTTATGTTTGTTGAGGTGTGCTTTATATAATTACTTGTTCCTATATTGGGTGCCTAAATATTTATAAATGTTATATCTTCTCTTGGGTGGACTATTTTTTTATTATTTTTTTATCATTATGTAATGCTTTTCTTTTTCTTTGGCTTTTTATATAGTCTTTATTTTAAGTCTGTTTTGTCTGATACAAGTGTAACTGTGCCCACTTAGCTTTGGTTGTCATTTGCATGGAATATCTTTTTTCATCCCTTCACTTTCAGTCTGTTTGTGTCCTTATGCCTGTAGGTGAATCTCTTGTAGGCAGCTTATTCAGCCATTCCATGTCTTTTAATTAGAGAATTCTCTGTATTTACATGTACACTGATTATTGATAGGTATGTGCTTATTGCCATTTTGTTAATTGTTTTCTGGCTGATTTGTAGTTCCTTTGTTCCTTTTTTCTCTTCTTGCTTTCCTCCTTGGTGGTTTGATGGCTCCCTTTATTGTTATGCTTAGATTTCCTTATCATTATATTTTATGTATCTGCTATAGGTTTTTGTTTTATGGTTAGCATGAGGCTTATATATTTGTAAGTGTCTATTTTAAGTTGATAACAGTGTAAGTTTGAAAGCATTCTAAAGCTCTGAATTTTTACCCTCATCCTCATGCTTTATGTTTTGATGTCATAATTTATATCTTTTTATCCTGTGTATCTTTTAGTTATTGTAGTTGTAGTTATTAATCTTGTCTTTTAACCTTTTTGTGAGGTTTTGTAAGTGATTAATCACTTATCTTTACTATGTATTTATCTTTCCAGTGAGATTTGTACTTTCATATGTTTTCTTGTTACTAATTAGTTCCCTTTCTTTTCCAGAAAAAGGGTTCTCATCCAGGCCTCTTGATGGACAACTAAAAAAATGGCAGTTGGTGTTTATCTTGGCCCCTCAAGGGTTGGGGGTTAGCAGCTTTATAGATAAGGGCAGTCCTGATTGTAAACCTATTGCGTTTGTACAAAACAGTGCAGTTCATCTATGCCTGCCTGCTTTAAGTGCTGGTGCTCACTTCTCTTAGTAATAAATGCTGTTTGTGGAATTTTTTTTTTTCCTAAAATAGGACACTTTCATCTGCATCAGAAACCTGTGCAGGCATGTTTTCTTTCTCCTCAATGACTTTCTGAATGGCATCTGGGAACTTGTCTATTTCCTCTTGATTAGCAGAAGCTGCTTCTCCTATTGACATTTTTTAAGCCAAATCTCTTTCTGAAATTACCAAACCAACTTATTGGCATTACATTTTCCAGCTTTTGAATTTCACCTTCCTTTTGCTTTAGGTTGTCATCATATAATGACTTCGCTTTTTCTCAAATCACATTAGAGTCTCTACAGGTATTCCTTTCTTACAGCAATCCTGCACCTACATAAAAGCTGCATTTTTGGGGTGCTTGGGTGGCTCAGTGAATTAGGCCTCTGCCTTTGGCTCAGTTCATGATCTCAGGGTCCTGGGATCGAGCCCCACATCGGGCTCTTTGCTCAGCAGGGAGTCTGCTTCCTTCTCTCTCTCTGCCTGCCTCTCTGCCTACTTGTGATCTCTCTCTCTCTGTGTCAGATAAATAAATAAAATCTTAAAAAAAATAGTTGCATTTTTAGTACTGCATGAAAAGGTATTTCATAGAAAGTACAATGTTTTCGTGTCTGCTGGTGTGACTACTGTGTCAGCTTCATGAATTTCCTCTTCTTCTTTTTTTTTTTTTAAAGATTTTATTTATTTATTTGACAGACAGAGACACAGTGAGGGAGGGAACACAAGTAGGGGTAGTGGGAGAAGGAGCAGCGGTCTTCCTGCTGAGCAGGGAGGCTGATGTGGGTCTTGATCTGAGCCACCCAGGGGCCCCTTAACATTGGTTCTTAAACCAGATTCATTTATCTTGATATGGCAGGCAACCACAACTGCAGACCTCCATCTATAGTACTTATCAAACAATTCAACCTTTTCTTGTAATGTTGTGACTTTTTCTCTGCTTCTTGGGTACACGTCCGGCATCATTAGTGGCACTATGTATGGGTCCCATGGTGTAATTCAAGGTTTACAGTATTGCACTAAACACAGTGAAAGATACATGCGAACTACTAGAGATCACTTTTTACTGCAATACACAATTTACTGGAGGCAGCTGCTCATGTGGAGATGATTAGCATTTAGTGTTGTTTTAAACTGATACTTGGAACACTTGACTCACTGCAATAGCAATAGGAGTGGTTATAGGGGCGCCTGGGTGGCTCAGTGGGTTAAAGCCTCTGCCTTCAGCTCAGGTCACGATCCCAGAGTCCTGGGATCGAGCCCCACATCGGGCTCTGCTCAGCGGGGAGCCTGCTTCCCTTCCTCTCTCTCTCTCTCTGCCTGCTTGTGATCTATGTCTGTCAAATAAATAAAATCTTTAAAAAAAAATAGGAGTGGTTATAAAATTATTAGAGTAGTACATTACATTAAGTATGTACTGTGGTTAATTTTATGCTGTTATGATTTAATACTGCATCTTTAGGTTTGTTTACATTTCTCGTAACCTTGTAGGGCTTTTGTAAGTATTTTTGTGTGTAAGTTAATAACTTTTTACTTTGTGTGTATTTTATGGTAGTAAATGATAGAATAGTAGTTACACATATTTGCATTTATGGCATACCTTTTAAGTTTTTTTTTGATATTTCTAGGCTTTGTGATTTGTTTGTGAGTTTTTTAAAATTGTTGCAAATCTCCAAAAAATTTTCCAGTATATTTATTGAAAAAAATGTGTGTACAAGTGGATCTGTGTAGCTTAAGATTGTATTGTTTAAGCGTCAGTTGTAATTATTTTATCTTCCTCCAAAATATTCCTGTAAATGTATTACCTTTCATGAATCATATATGCTGGACAATTTTATTGAAACATTTTTATTTTGAGTTTGGTTATATAACATGAATATAATGGATAGAGGTTTTTTTTGTGTGTGTAGGAAATGTGCTGCTGAGAAGTATTGACTTTATAATTTTGTGTTAAAAGCTTTATTACAGTGTTTCGGAAAGGCAGCATACCATGGTGACTAAGAGTGGTCTGTCTCATGTGCCATAATCCTCTGCGTCACCTTGAGCAAATTCTCTGTGCCTCAGTTTCCTGCTCCTTAAAATCCATGTACAATATTACCTCTTGATGGTGACTATGAGAATTACCTAATTCTCATAGGTGAGGTGTGAGGTGCTTAAGGTGTAAGGTGTGTAAGGTGCTTAAAACTGTTTATTGGCACATATTAAGTACTCAGGTGTTACATATTATTGCTATTATCCATTTTATCAACATTGAAATAAGCTATAGGCAAGACATTGAGAGGCTGGGTATTTTCTTTTCTTGTTTTCTAGATGTGAATGAATTGAAGGAATGTCTTTCTGTGTTGGTTAAAGAGCAGCAAGCTCTGGCCATCCAGTCAGCCACTACTACTCTTTCAGCCCTGAGACTCAAGCAGAGGCTGGTCATCTTGGAACGATATTTCATTGCCTTGAATAGAACTGTTTTCCAGGAGAATGTTAAAGTTAAGTGGAAAAGTAGCAGCATTTCTTTGCCTCCTGTGGACAAAAAAAGGTAATAATATAATGAAGAAGGAATCCTGATACCAGCTAAATATAAAATGCAGGCTGTTTGTTTAAGAAAGTTTGAGTACAACTTGCACTATAGTTCTGTTTTTCATCTTACGGTATTTTGTTCTTGTTTTCCCTTTTTGTATGTTTCATATAATTTGGAGAATGGCTTTGTTAATTTGCTCAGATTAACAGACTATGCTTCATAATTTGTGCCACAATTTTAAAACCTTTTCCTGTCAGTAACTGTGGAAGCCAGCAGGAGTGTAGATAAACATGTCTGGATTTTTGCAAATGGGGTGTGAATATTATATTCTCTTTTTTTTAATTTTACTACTGGATAGGGGATAGTCAAATCATGATATTTATGTAGTTTAGATGCTTATTTTTTTCTTTCTAATGTGATACTCTTTTATTATAAGAGATCCTTTCAGGCAAATCTTTTTTAATATATTGGTATACCTCAGCACATTTTCTGGGACATTAACTATAATGCTTAAGGTTTGTATTAAGTTTTATTTTTCCAAAATATAGCTGTCTACCACAGTTTTGTTCTCAGAAGACTTGACTAGAAGATTTCTAGCCATAACTCATATTTTATGTAACAGAAAGAGTTGGTTTTATTTGAATGTAATACTGACTTTTTTCCCCTTTAGAACGCATAGAATGCACAGGGACAGAAAGAAGCAGGGGGCAAAATACCTTATCTTGCTAGCTGGAGACAAGAAGGGCTAAATTTAACATATTTCATTTTTTTTTTTTAAATCTAGTTGAAATCACTATATTTGAAATCTAGTTGAAATCACGGGCTATATTGATAGTAGTTTTAAGGTAAATTAAACCAAGCAACAGAGCATTCCTACCTATGTGGTGTTAGTGAGCAGCACAGTCTTTTCTTTCCTTCTTGACTGGAAAGTGAGTGATCCTTTGTGGTGATCATTGATCAGAGAGGGGTTCTGCATATGGGGTGGTAGATTCTGAGACTGTCTAAGCACTCCTGTGTATATGTTGAATAAGATTGAATTCTCTAAGATGCAGAAGTGGCTGAGACCCCAACTGATATTTCTCTGTGTTTTTTCCTTTGTGGTTATGTAAGTATTGATGGATTAATTGTAATCTGCCTTTCATTAAATCAGGCAAATTGCTAAAATTAAAAAAAATGTATTTTGAGATAATTGTAGGTTCACATGGAGTTGTAAGAAATAGTGCAGATTCTTTATACCCTTCATCTACTTTTCCCCAGTGGTAGCCACTTGCAAAACTGTGGTATACTATCACAGTGACAATACTGACTTTGATACAGACTACCTCTCTCACTCAGATTTCCTTAGTTGTACATGTTCTTACCTCTGTTTTTGTGTCCATGCATATATGCATGTGTTTCCATATGATTTTATCAGAGGTGTGGATTTCTGTTACCACTGCCGCAGTTAGAGTACAGGAACAAGGATTCTTTTTATATCACATTCACCTCCTTTTCCCCTCCACTCTGCCTTATCCTCTGGTAGCCCCTAATCTATTCTTCATGTCTAGTATGTAACCTTGGCTTTTTTCAATCAACATTATGTCCCTGAGATTTTTCCAAGTAGTTGCATGTATCATCATCGCATAGTAGAATTCTTTGCCATGGATGATCCTCATTTTGTTTGGCCATTTGTCAATTGAAGGACATCTCAGTTATTAACAGTTTTTGAGCATTATGAATAAAGCTGCTATGAGTATTTGTGGACAGGTTTTTGTGTGAACCTGTTTCATTTCTCTGGAATAAATGCCCTGGAGTTCAATTCTTACGTCTTATGTTTAGGTTTGTAGGACATTGCTATACTTTTTCCAGAATAGCTGTACAGTTTTACAGTCTCATCAGTATGTATCAGTGGTCTAGTTATTTTACATCCTTGTCAGCATTTGGTGTTGTTGCTTCTTCATTTTAACTATTCTGTTAGATGTATAGTGATATCTTCTAAATTTTTATAGATTTCTTTTCCTCATTTCTCTATTGGAGAGTGATGGATTTTACCAACGAGCAGTGGGTTGGATAGTTGACTGCTGTGGATGGGTGTGAGACCAAGCTATTTGAATGTTTGTTTATTTTCCTTGAGTATCTGTAAAATAGAGAGTGACCGAAGTTATAGCAGTTCTTACACTGTATAGATTTAGGGCTGTTGGGCTCTTTCTCTAGGGCCAAGGTTATGACTACCTGAGGGGGAACCCCAGTTTCATGTTTCTTCTGAAGCAATTTTCTCCTGGTGAGGGCTCCTTCTACCTCATCTGAATAGACTCAGCATGTGTTCTTTCTGTTTCAAAGGCCACTGTATTTCTCATTCAGAAATAAAGTTTAAATTTCCTTATTCCTGTCTCTCAGACACTCAATCCCCTTATTAGAGGCACTTATTAAGGTTTTTTTTGTCTCCTCATGAGCCCCCCTCATAAAGCTCAGGATTCATAGATATGTGCATACTAGCTGCCTTTCTGGGGTCCCCACATTCTTCACTGCTAATTTTACTTGCTGTTGTATCTTGGGACAATAATTCCATATCATTACCCATTTTTAATAGCATTTCCCCCTGATAGTGAAAGCAAATTTTAGTAAGTTTGAAGAATACGGTATATAATAGAAATACTCAACAGTGTAAAGTTGAAAATAAAATTACTTGCTAGGCATGATTGAGTTTATATTGTATATGTTTTATATTCTAGTTTTTCTTAGAATGATTTTTATGGTATGTCATTTGTATAACTTCTTTAAACAAGCATATTAACTTTACAATATAAGTAATAAAAAACTTAAAAGACATGAGAATGATAAGCACTAAATTCAGGAGAGGATAAGCTCAGCAGGATGGGGGTGAAAGAGAATAGGATGTATACATGGGTCTCTAATCTGGTCATCATATAGACCTAAGAGAGTCCAAAGCAAATACAGATTGCATAGCTCTGGGTGCAGTCTTAGGCATCTGTCTTATTGTTCTCTGTGTGTTCCTCAACCCCCTCATTGCCTTTTCTTTACTATATGACCTTTAATCTCCCATTTATGTATTTACCAGTTTATTTTTTGTTTACCATCTGTCTTTCCCTGACTCATAATATCAGTTCCCAGAGATCATTTTGCGAACATTTCTGCAGGTCACTTAAAATTCTTTTTTAATATCTTTTTCTTAAAGAGAAAACTTCCTTTACAAAGGACATTTGATAAAAGTTTTTATATATGAAACTAAAAGTCACACATTGTCATTCTGCTGTCTAAAGAAATCCATTCATCACATTTTTTATACACATCCTTCCATGTTACTTATTTTATTTTAGTATTTGCACATTCCTCTGACTGACCAGTTAACACATCTCCCATGTATGTTGTCCACAGTTCCCGGCCCACAGGCAAAGGAGTAGAAGGTCTTGCAAGAGTCGGATCCCGAGCAGCTCTCTCCTTTGCCTTTGCTTTCTTACGCAGGGCCTGGCGGTCAGGTATGTGGGCCCAGAGTGTTCAGTTTTCCCACATTGAGAGACTTGGGTTGTCTTCTCAGTTCTGCCACCACATGCCCTTGGGCTGATCCTGTATGCTCTGTGTGCCTCATTTTTCTTGTTTGTAGAATGAGAGGCTTCAGTCTGTCTGCTTTTTTAGGACTGTTCTCTTAAAAAAAAAGAAAGAAAAAGAAAGAAAGAAAGAAAAAGTATGTATGTGCATACATCCCAGGTAAACCACCGCAGTGTACATCAATGCTGATTTATTTTCTAGAACAAGAAGTTAGGATTGCACATGGCAGAGTCATAAAATAAAGAACTGACTTTGGGGCACTTGTATTAAGTTCTGATCTCTTGAGTTCTTGGAGTATCTCGTTGAGAGGAAAGTGAGGGATTAAAAATGGAACAGTGGCTTCCTCTCATATGATGGGGTAGGAGGCCCCTCTGAGAAAGTGGGGAGGGCTTTACTTGTCAGTGCTGCCTGAGGAGTGGGTGGCCTCCTCTGATGCATGTGTGTGCCCAGGGGAGGATGCGGATCTCTGCAGTGAGCTGTTGCAGGAGTCCCTGGATGCCTTGAGAGCCCTGCCTGAGGCTTCACTCTTTGATGAGAGCACCGTGTCCTCTGTGTGGCTGGAAGTGGTAGAGAGAGCAACCAGGTTCCTCAGATCTGTCGTGACAGGGTGAGTTTTTTGTTTTTATATCTTACTACAGGAATGGTTCTAACATGCTTCAAAGTCTCATCTCACCTTCTCTTTAGAGCAGGAGGTTTGTGGTATGTGTTTCCAGGCCATCCTCAGTTCTGTGATTCTAGATCTTGGTTTTTAGGTTTTCAAAGATTTGATTTTGATATTCTGATTAGACCTAGGAGGCTATCATATTGAATCAGGTGGAAAATGAAAGATGCTTTTGTAATGTATTTTTTTCAGATATTTTATGACTTGGAAATTAGTCATTCATAAAGTGTTTGAGCACCTATTGTGGGCCTCTCAGAATGTTACCATTCTGAGTAAGGGATATTGTCTTAATGGACAATGTGGGATTAAACAACTACTCAAGATCAAAATGTTTAAACCTGCATCTATTCATGTTAGTGTTAAAAATTTTTTGAATGTGAATCATTTTTTGGTAAGGAAAGCCATGAAATCCTCTGGTCTTGGGTGCTATGTATTTTTGTTAAGAGTTTTTAAATATAAAGTCGGGCGGAGGGTATGTATTGCATGGAGCACTGGGTGTGGTGCATAAACAATGAATCTTGGAACACTGAAAAAATGAAAGAAAAAAATAAAGAAAATGTATGTACTCAAGACATAATTCAGCAGCAAGGACATAATTAAAGGAAAAGTGAGTGTTTTCTCATTCCTTTGCCAGAGTTCACTGCTGTGTCCCATCTAGTATGCAGGGACACCTGTGGTCTCTATGCCAACAGGCTGTGAATTCAGCACCCTAGCGTGCTGATGAGGGCATTTCAACAAGGTTTAAGGCTGGGGGCCCTGAAAATAGTCTTGGAATTACAATTGATCCTTGAACAATATGGGGGCCAGGGGTACCAGTCTCTACACAGGTAAAAATCCACATATAACATTTGACTTCCCCAAACTAAACTAATAGCATACTGTGGATTGGAATCCTGACTGGTAACCTGAACAGTGGATTAACACATATTTTATATCTATTATTTACTGTATTCTTTTTTCTTTTTAATTTACTGTATTCTTATTATACTACCTTTTTCTTAAAAGTTTTGGTATTTCTAGGCTACATGGTTCATCTGTGAGTTTTTTCAAATTATGCAGATCTCCAAAATTTCTTTCAACATACGTATTGAAAAAAATCTGTGTATAAATGAACCTGTGCAGTTCAACCTCCTTCAAGGGTCAACTCTAATTTCAAAATTCAATAGTAATGGTGATGTTGGAAGGTCCTCCCTTCCTATCTTGGGTTAAGAGGACTTGCTATTTTTTATTGGGGGAAAGTTAAAATATTCCTTTGATCAGGGGCACCTGGGTGGCTCAGTGGGTTAAAACTTCTGCCTTCAGCTCAGGTAGTGATCCCAGGGTCCTGGGATCGAGCCCCACATTGGACTTTCTGCTCAGCGGGGAGCCTGCTTCCCTCTCTCTCTCTGCCTGCTTCTCTGCCTACTTGTGATCTGTCAAATAAATAAATAAAATAAAATAAATATTCCTTTGATCAGAGATAAAAATAAGCATAGACATTTTGCCTGTATTTGCCAGGTGGTTTTAGAAGTTAATGTTTCTCCATTTCCATAGAAGAATGTGGATATTCTTTTTTTTTTTTTTAAAGATTTTATTTATTTATTTGTCAGATAGCGCAGGAGCGAGCACAGGCAGACAGAGTGGCAGGCAGAGGCAGAGGGAGAAGCAGGCTCACTGCTGAGCAAGGAGCCCGATGTGGGACTCGATCCCAGGACGCTGGGATCATGACCCGAGCCGAAGGCAGCTGCTTAACCAACTGAGCCACCCAGGTGTCCCAGAATGTGGATATTCTAATAGCCATACATGTCATTCAAAGTGGAGACATATCTAAACATTTTTTTACTCATGACTTGAATAATGATAAAAGTAATTTTATGCTATGGAAACTGGAATATGTTTTCTAATGTAGTCATCTTATAGTATCTGAATTCTTTTAATAAGAAAATATCTTTACCAATTAATTATATGCTTTAAAATCTCTTATTAAATTTGAGTACTAAGTCTCAGAAACTTGATTCTAAATATTAGAAATATACATGCTATCTTTAAGCTCTCATGTTACTTTGTTCTTTCATTTCAGAGATGTTCATGGAACGCCTGGTACCAAAGGGCCAGGAAGCATCCCCCTGCAGGACCAGCACCTGGCCCTGGCCATCCTGTTAGAGCTAGCTGTGCAGAGAGGCACTCTTAGGTGAGGGGTGTCTCAGGCTGAGAGCATTTCAGGGAAATGTCTCTATCTGAACATCTGTTTCATGTTATAGGATTTTACTAAATCATTTGTAATTGTATAAAACATGTGGTGGTCTTCTATAATCAAAGAACCATATCCCAGGACTTGCTCTTCTTTCAGACTTGGGTATGCTTAGGTTTTCTTTATTTCCTTTTTTATGTTTTTAACTTTTTAGTAGTGTTTAACTATGTATGTGTTTATAGTATTGTAGGAGCTGTTCCTTTTCTTTCTTTTAATTTTTCTCACAAATGATTTTTATTCCATTAATTAAGGTCCTAGAAGTTCCCTTTATTTTTTTTTTTAAAGATTTTATTTATTTATTTGATAGACAGAGATCACAAGTAGGCAGAGAGGCAGAGAGAGAGAGGAAGAAGCAGGCTGTCCGCAGAGCAGAGAGCCCGATGCGGGGCTCGATCCCACGACCCTGGGATCATGACCCAAGCCGAAGGCAGCGGCTTTAACTCGCTGAGCCACCCAGGCGCCCCAGAAGTTCCCTTTAGAAAGTGCTGTTTGAGGGATGCTTGGGTGGCTTAGTCAGCTAAGCATCTGACTTAATTTTGGCTCAGCGTTGTAAGTTCAGGCCTTGGGTTGGGCTCCGTGCTGGGTGTGGAGCTTCTTTTAACATAGAAAAAAGTCTTGTTTGAGTTTCTTAACTGGTTTTTATATTTCTTATCCTTTGAGTGTGGATATCTTGTGCTAAAATCATGACATTGATTCAGTGATTTTACTGCCAAGAATTGTTTTCATGGGATTATTTTAGTGGTATCCTTTTAAATATAAAGTGTTTCTTCTATTTTAGTTAGCTAACCTGCCTTTTATTTTTGACGGACCATGGCAATAAAAGCTAATTTGTTTTTGCTAGAGAATAAAGATATTTTCTCTTTCAGCCAAATGTTATCTGCCATCCTGTTGTTGCTTCAACTGTGGGACAGTGGGACCCAGGAAACTGACAATGAGCGGTCTGCCCAGGGCACCAGCGCCCCCCTTCTCCCTTTGCTGCAAAGATTCCAGAGCATCATCTGCAGTAAAGATGCCCCTCATGCAGAGGGTGACACTCACGTAAGTATCATAACAAGATTTTGCTTTTTTTTTTTAAAGATTTTTTTTTTTTAAATTTATTTATTTGACAGAGGGAGAGAGAGCAAGCAAGCACAGGCAGACAGAGTGGCAGGCAGAGGCAGAGGGAGAAGCAGGCTCCCTGCCGAGCAAGGAGCCCAATGTGGGACTCCATTCCAGGACGCTGGGATCATGACCTGAGCCGAAGGCAGCCACTTAACCAACTGAGCCACCCACGCGCCCCAAGATTTTGCATTTAAATAGCTGTCTTGATTCAGTTATCCTAAAAGAGTTAGACTTTTATAAATAAGACCAGAATGTATGTCTGTAGCAGTAGTTGTCTCTAGGGGAGAGGGTGAGTCAGATGTGGGACATTTGTGGAATGTTGTAGGGTGAGTTTCAGTTGATGTGGTCTGTGTGTGTGTGTTCTGGATTGTGTGTACTTAGTAGGAAGAATGTCCTTCTTGACATTTATCAACTTGTACTTTTAGAGAGATTTCTCTGTTCCTTTTTGACTATGCAGTTTTCTTTCTGCTGAACTGGAGCCATTGAGCCCTTTGTGTTTGTGGGTTTAGTGCTTATGTGTTTCTAGCAGCCTAGAAACTTGCTTTGGCTGTGCTTTTTCTGGGATGGGGAGTGAGTTTAAGATGCTCTGGGATATGTAAAGAAGGCACGCTCACCTCCATGAAGGAGTTAGTTAGTAGGGTAAACATTCTGACAATATTTCAGGAACAAAATGTGAGTCAAGCACATCCTTACAGTCACTTGCATTGATAATGTAGGGAGGCGGCACGAGGACTTGAGGCTCAGCTGTGTGGGATGGAATGTGTCTGGTTCAGAGGATGTGCTTTACTGTGAGGTCATGTAGTTGCCTAGTGGTTAATGTTTATTTGTTTTGACCCTACTTAGTGAAGTCAGGTAAATCTTCCTCCATCTCCCTCCATATGCTATTTATGGAGAAGACCTCAGATTAGTGAGTGCCAGCTGCACTTCAGCACAGAGCAAAGTCTGACATGTATACTTTTTTTTCTTTTTAAGATTTATTTCTTAATTAATGAGAGAGAATGTGCATGCCCAGGGGGAGGGCAGAGAGAGAGAGAAGAGAGAGTCTCAAGCAGACTCCCCACTGAGCACAGAGCCCAGTGGGGGGGCTTGATCTCAAAACCCTGAGATCATGACCTGAGCTGAAATCAAGATTTGGACACTTAACTGAGCTACTCAATAGGTGCCCCTGACACACACATTTTTAAATATATATTAGAAAAAGAGCACTGAGGGGCTCCTAGGTGGCTCAGTGGGTTAAAGCCCCTGCCTTCAGCTCAGGTCATGATCTCAGGGTCCTGGGATCGAGCCCCATGTTGGGCTCTCTGCTCAGCAGGGAACCTGCTTCCCTTCCTCTCTCTCTGCCTGCCTCTCTGCCTGCTTGTGATCCTTGCCTGTCAAATGAATAAATAAAATCTTAAAAAAAAAAAAACTTACTTTGTTGGCCCTTCCTATATGTGGAGCACTGTGTGGAACATGTCACCTAAGTCATCATTGTGTTTAGTCCTAGAACAATGAGACTGGTGGCAGAGGAGGGCCTGCCTAGTTCCTGGGTCTGAATTCCTGGGGTTGCTTCTATTTAGAGGTACAAGTTTGATCTTGTAGGTCTTTCCTGGAAAGGCAGCCATTCCATTAAAGTTAATTTTTCTATCACTTGGTAGTCTTTAATGGGAGTAAGTTCATTCTGAAATTTGTTAATTAATATGCAGGTAACATTAGGTTTTCTCCAGGGTAGGTGGCATTTAGGTTAAAACAAGTGCTTTTGGTTTTCAGTTTGCAAAGCCAGTTTGAGGTGCACTGCTGTGTTCCTAAGAAGCTTGCTCTGTATTCTGAGGGCTGTTGGAGGGGTGAGCCTGCAGGGTGGCTGGGTCATGTCATTGACCTGTGTGGAGTATGCACATATAAATGTGCAGGCACTGCTGTGTGTAGTTTTGTAGCAAGTGTCTAAATATGTGGGTATGTAGAATCACTGCATCAGCAACATTTCTCATTTAATGGCCAAAAGGAGTAGATTTACAGATAATGCATAACTGTGACTACCAAAATATAAACAGTGGTTAAGGACTAATTGTGTTACTTTAATTTTTCCACAATTCTCACGAAGTCTGCATACTATTCTTCTGTAGCTTTTGTCTGGTCCTTTGAGCCCCAACGAGAGTTTCCTGAGGTACCTTACTCTTCCACAAGACAATGAGCTTGCCATTGACTTAAGACAAACTGCAGTTGTTGTCATGGCCCACTTAGACCGCTTGGCTACTCCCTGTATGCCGCCTCTGTGTAGCTCACCAACATCTCATAAGGTACGTGAGAAAGCAGAGTTTGTTCTTTGTATGTTCTACAGTTAGTAGCACTCCTAGATTCTCACCCTGTGCCAATATGGAGACTTTCTCTGGTATTAGGGGTGGAGCTGGTTACAGTTTTTAAACATGTATACAGTTTAAAGTGTTGTCAGTGGTCAGAGTAAGTGATGAGCAAGCTGAGGTGCACAGGGGTTTAGGACCCAATCCACTGTCCCAGGTTCCACTGTCAGGACATCTGTCCCCAGAGAGCTCTCCTTTTTCCAAACAACCACATGACTTCCTGCCTTCCTCAGGGAGGTTTCAGTGCCTTTTTTGTATACTAGGAGCTTAGACCATGGGCTATCTTGATGCTACTCAGAGCAGTGGTAACACTAATCTACGTGTGTGAAGAGCCTGCCAGTGCAGGCCCCCTGAGGACTTCACACACAAAATTACATCTGAGCATCACAATACTGTCCCATTGTATTGATGAGAAGACTGCCATTTGTAGTGGCTGTGAATTTTGCCAAGATCACAAAGAATAATCCTGGTCTTTCTAACTTTTTATTTTTAACATGATTTATATATGATTTTAGAGTCTTTTTTTTTTCCCAAACAAGTATATTCACATGATCCAAAAGTCGAAATTAAATGCATGGACACTGTTACATTTTCCTTCCTGTCCCCTCATCTGTCTGGTTTTGCACCTGCTGCTTTTCACTTGTCTCTTACATATCCTTTCAGTATCTCTGTTTCAATAGTGTTAGCCTGTCATAGCTTGTTTTTTTCACTACACAGTTTATACTGAGGAGTTTTCTCTATTAATAAATAGAACTTCTTTATTTTAAAGCAACTCAGTACTATGTATGGATCTATCATGATTTTTTTGGTGGACACTGTGTTGCCAGAAGTTTGCTACTCAAATACTGCTATAGTGATTAGCCTTGTACATTGTTCTGTTTGCCCATATGCATGCACCAGTGGTGATGTACCTGATGTGGGTGGACACATTAGCTGATGATCACAAAACTGCTCACATACAACTTGATCCTTCTCACCCACACCCAACATTAGGATACTTATCTCTCAGCCTCGTACTTAGGCTTTCAGGTTTCTTCCTGTTATGACAAAAATGGTAACCTGATACAGTCCAGGCATTTAAAAGTATGTTTAAGTTCTACTTATATTACTTTTTAATGGTTTCTGTTAAAATGAAATGCTGTGGAAGAATAGCCTGTTCAGTTACTTTGTCATCTTACTTGTTAACTGAGGTAATATGGAATGTTATAACTTATTTTGATGTTTTAGATCAGCTTTCTTTCTTTCTTTTTTTTTTTTTTAAGATTTTATTTATTTGACAGACTGAGATCACAAGCAGGCAGAGAGGCAGGCGAGAGAGAGGACGGGAAGCAGGTTCCCTGCTGAGCAGAGAGCCCGATGCGGGGCTCGATCCCAGGACCCTGAGATCATGACCTGAGCTGAAGGCAGAGGCTTAACCCACTGAGCCACCCAGGCGCCCTAGATCAGCTTTCTTTACATGCTTTGTTTTTATTCTATGATATCTCAGTGTTACTCTTAGCATAAATTTTTCTTTCTTTTGAGTAAGAAAGAATACTTTTTTGTTTGGTTTGGTTTTGTTCTTAGTTTTTCAAAACAGTTTATGTAGATACCTGCAAGTTTTCATTGCTTTTGCTTTTATAAAGCGTAATATAACTTTTTAAATTAACATATAATGTATTATTTGTTTCAGGGGTACAGGTCTGTGAATCATCAGTCTTACAAAATTTACAGCACTCACTATAGCACATACCTTCTCCAGTGTTTATCACCCAGCCACCCCATCCTTCCCACTCCAGCAACCTTCAGTTTGTTTCCTGAGATTAAGAGTCTCTTATGGTTTGGCTCTCTCTGGTTTCGTCTTGAAGAAAGAAATATTTTTGCCACTCTAAAGAAAATGTTTCCTTATCTTGTTATCTTACAGGGATCATTGCAAGAAGTCATAGGATGGGGGTTAATAGGATGGAAATACTATGCCAATGTGATCGGTCCAATTCAGTGTGAAGGACTTGCCAACTTGGGGGTCACGCAGATTGCCTGTGCAGAGAAGCGCTTCCTGATCTTGTCGAGGAATGGCCGCGTGTACACTCAGGCCTACAACAGTGACACGCTGGTGAGTGTTCTGGGGCCTAGATCACTTTCCTTTGTGGGCACTTTTCTCTTATAGGTGCTACAGAATTCTCGTCTTTAAGTCATTTTGATTTCTGAAGATTTAGAAAGATCTTTTCATTGTATTTTACTAGTTGTAATTAATAATCTTAAATAATTAAGATCATTTGGGGAAGAACTTCTTAGTTGTTAAGCTCAGGAGCTCCTTACAATAACATGCATTGCCCATCATGATTCCCATTTGTAAACTAATTTTCCATGTATAAACTCAGTATACTTTGGGGGCCAGATAGTAACAAATGAGGGAATTGGGCCTTATGGGGGTAGAGCATGTTCCTGTTAAAGGAAGGTGCTTTTTACCTTGAGTTGTGAATTTTACTTGTGTGGAGGTAGCCTAATCATGTCACAGAGCACTTGGAGGCTGCCTGTTCTTCTATTGGTAGTGGGTAGGGCATCTGGATGATTGGATGGCAGCCTCCAGAAGCTCATGTTTTTTAGTTCGAGGAGAGTTTGTTTAAATGAGATGCATAATTGAGAAGAGTCATGCTGTTTTCATTGGCCTTGGACTGCTTAGTAATTTTCTTCCTATTTTTACCCTTTCAGGCCCCACAGCTGGTCCAGGGTCTTGCCTCCAGAAACATTGTAAAGATTGCTGCCCATTCTGATGGTCACCACTACCTGGCTCTGGCAGCCACGGGAGAAGTGTACTCCTGGGGTTGTGGAGATGGTGGACGACTGGGCCATGGGGATACTGTGTACGTATGGTTGATTCTTATAATTGGCATGCTTTCCCTTTGATTGCTGTATCTAAAATAGGATGGAAAAGAATGTGGCTCGTTGTTTTCCAGCTGCTCTGACATGTAGGGCTAGGATAGAAAGGCTGTCAAGATATGTCAGCCCCTGGGTTATGCTGTGGGAGTTCTGCCCAGAGCACAGAGGATGACATCAGTTGGTCTTCTTGTTCTTCTCTCCCAGATTCATGGCTTCCAGCTTTTGCTGCTCCCATTTTAACTGCATGTACCAACACCCCACACTATGGAATTTCCTAAGGCAAATCCCATACAACAAATACTTCTCTGTCAGATAAGGTCCTCCTTTCCATAAGCCATTCCATTTTCATAGGTACAAAACTCACTAATTTCTTAATGTCCTATTTTGTGGAAGCTTTTAATTATTGTGAGAGACTAGGAATAAAACAAAACAGTTCTAAGTACAGGGTTGTAAAAATAGAGAGTTCCCACAGCTGCCACAGAGTGGTGGGAACCATTTAATATGTTGCCAGCTTGAATGGGGATCCTGGTAGAGAAAAACTTTGGCCTTAGATTAAAATTGAAGATGCATGCCCACTTCAAGGGGGAAAGAGGCATAAACAGCAGAGTTGAGATGAGTCTGAGCCCCTTATCACTATGGTGGGATGGAAGTGGACATCCCTGGGTAGACTCTCAGACTGTGAAAAAAGCTGAGCAGTGTGTATTGTGTATTAGCATTCAGAAGAAATATTCCAATCTTGATAGTGCTATAAGGGAATCAGACAAATGTGGTCAAATGATTGTGAGAAACAAAGGAATGGAAATTGTAGAATTTAGAATTGTTGTTATTCTCAGACTCTTTTTTATTTTTATTTATTTGCTTAATTTTTTAAAAAAGATTTTATTCATTTATTTGACAGAGAGAGATCACAAGTATGCAGAGAGGCAGTCAGAGAGAGAGGGGGAAGCAGGCTCCCTGATGAGCAGAGAGCCAGATGTGGGGCTCGATCCCAGGACCCTGAGATCATGACCTGAGCCAAAGGCAGAGGCTTAATGCCCTGAGACACCCAGGCGCCCCTATTCTCAGACTCTTAAAGGGGGGGTTAGATGTGTGGGGCATGTAGGACTTGAAAGAATGGAGATACAAGCTGGAGACATTAGTTTTTTGCTGCTTTAATGTTATTTGTACTAAACTAAAAAAAAAAAACTAGTAGTAACATAATACTCAGTTGAGATTAAGTGCTAGATGCTAGATTAAATTATTTGTCCATTGCTCGAGAAATTGAGGGAAGGAAAAGAGATCAGTGAAGATTATAGGAGTTGGAAGGAAACTTTTGGGGGATTGAAACTTGAGCTGAACAGGAGGGAGAAGTATCAGATTAGGGTTGTTCAGCTCTCCCAGTGTGTGTGTGTGCCCATGCATTTATTAATATTTATTTATATTTATAAATGTGTGCATTTACTTCGCAGAATAGTGGGTCACAAAGTCAGTAAACCCATGTCTTTGGAGAGGGTAGAGTTGGGTGTTGCCAATCACAGTACACATATTCTGGATTATAAATATATGGCATCTTGCTAGTTCTGAAAGTGAAGAGCCAACTACTAAGACTTCATTCTAATTAATCCTTACTGCCTCCTACTTTTCATTTGTAAAATATAGATTGGAATGTGATTAGTAAGCCTTGCTCCCTCACTCCTTCCTCACTTTTTTAACAAATGTGTAAATTTTAACCGTTGGTATGAGATTTACAATCCATTTGTTTTGAGTACAATTTGATGAGTTTCAGCAAGTGCATACAGTTGGGGAACCACCACAACTGAGAAAACATTTCTGATAGTCCTGCTACTTTCTTTGGACCCCTTTGCAATCAACCCCTGCTCTCTACTTCCAGTTCCTGATCTGCCTTCTGTCACTGTGTGGTATTTTGTTCCTGGCTCTGTTACTTAGCAGAATTCCTGAGCTTCCGCCAAGTTGTTGGGTATGTCAGTAGTTGCTTTGTTCCTGTTGCTTAGTGGTCTGTGGATGGGTCACTGTTTTGGACCACTATGAACAAAGCTGCTCTAGACTTGGTTGTACGAGTCTTTAACAAACCTGTTTTGATATTCCTGCTGGATGCCATGCTTGGCATTAGGTGCCTAGTAAACAGTCAATTGTGGAAGTGCTGGGTGTTTGAATTCTGTGTTTCCTAATTATTTCATAAGGTGCCTTGAAGGACAAACTGTCTTGGAACCCTGATAGTTATTTTCTTAGCTAACACCGATAGGGCATGTGTAGAAGGACATTCACATTTGTTTCCTTTCTTTCTGCAGGCCTTTGGAAGAGCCTAAGGTGATATCTGCTTTCTCTGGAAAACAGGCTGGGAAGCATGTGGTGCACATCGCTTGTGGAAGCACATATAGTGCGGCCATCACTGCGGAGGGGGAGCTGTATACCTGGGGCCGAGGGAACTACGGCCGACTAGGCCACGGTACATTTGTCTTGAGCCAGCTCGAGCTTGCAGTAGGAGGTTGCCTCTCTTGAGGATCTTACAGTAACGATTGTCCTATCTGTTTGAAGGCTCCAGTGAAGATGAAGCCATCCCAATGCTGGTAGCTGGGCTTAAAGGATTGAAGGTCATTGATGTGGCATGCGGGAGCGGGGATGCTCAAACCCTCGCAGTGACGGAGAATGGTATGCAGTGCATATGCTGCCTGGGCTGGTCTTCAGGATGAGGAGTGCCGCTTTCCTTAAGGGAGTGAGCGTTGGAGTAGAGTGCACTTCATGGCTTCCCTTTTGTCCATCTTTAAGGATGTGTACCTCTGGGTCTATGGCAGATATTAAGAAGTTATGGGACTTTTTTTTTTTTTAAGATTTTATTTATTTATTTGACAGAGAAAGACATAGAGAGGGAACACAAGCATGGGGAGTGGGAAAGGGAGAAGCATGCTTCCCACAGAGTGGGGAGCCCGATGTGGGGCTCGATCCCAGGAAGCCGGGGTCATGACCTGAGCTGAAGGCAGATGCTTAACGACTGAGCCACCCAGGCACCCCAAGAAGTTATAGGACATTTAACATCTATTTCCCACACCCAGAGAGCTAGTTAACGGCTGTATCCTTCCCATTTTGCATATTATTTTTTAATGAAAAAATGAGAGTTATAGTGGAATAATTGACATTGTGAATTGTTTCTGGTTATTATTATTATATTTCCTAATGTTCAGTTACCTTTGATTTGCTGTGGTAAGTCCTGCTTAGTCTTTGTGGATTCTAGTATGATGTTACATTGTTGGCTAATTTTTTTTTTTTAAAGATTTTATTTATTTATTTTTATTTATCTGACAGACAGAGATCACAAGTAGGCAGAGAGGCAGGCAGAGAGAGAAGAGGGAAGCAGGCTCCCCGCCGAGCAGAGAGTCTGACGCGGGGCTCGATTCCAGGACCCTGAGATCATGACCTGAGCCGAAGGCAGAGGCTCAACCCACTGAGCCACCCAGGGGCCCCTCTTGGCTAATTTTTAATTTCACTTTTTTTTTTTTTTTTTACTTTATTTAAGCTTTATTTAAACATATGATGTAACCCCACCACCCTCTCCCAACCCCTCTTCCCCCCACCCCCCTCAGTTTGTTTTATGACATTAAGTGTCTCTTTTGGTTTTTCTCCCTCCCAATCCCATCTTCTTTCATTTTTACTTTTCCTACCACCTTAACCCCCACCCCCGTTGCATCTCCACTTCCTCATATCAGGGAGATCATGTGGTAGTTGTCTTTCTCCAGTTGACTTATTTCGCTAAGCATAATACGCTCTAGTTCCATCCATGTCGTCGCAAATGGTAAGATTTCATTTCTTTTGATGGCTGCATAGTATTCCATCGTATATATATACCACTTCTTCTTTATCCATTCATCTGTTGATGGACATCTAGGTTCTTTCCATAACTTGGCTATTGTGGACATTGCTGCTATAAACATTCGGGTACATGTGCCCCTTTGGATCACTACGTTTGTATCTTTAGGATAGATACCCAGTAGTGCAATTGCTGGGTCATAAGGTAACTCTATTTTCAATTTTTTGAGGAACCTCCATGCTGTTTTCCAGAGTGGTTGCACCAGCTTGCATTCCCACCAACAGTGTAGGAGGATTCCCCTTTCTCCACATCCTCGCCAGCATCTGTCATTTCCTGACTTGTTCATTTTAGCCATTCTGACTGGTGTGAGGTGGTATCTCATTGTGGTTTTGATTTGTATTTCCCTGATGCCCAGTGATATGGAGCACTTTTTCATGTGTCTGTTGGCCATCTGGATGTCTTCTTTGCAGAAATGTCTGTTCATGTCCTCTGCCCATTTCTTGATTGGATTATTTGTTCTTTGGGTGTTGAGTTTGCTAAGCTCTTTGTAGATTTTAGATACTAGCCCTTTATCTGATATGTCATTTGCAAATATCTTTTCCCACTCTGTCAGTTGTCTTTTGGTTTTGTTGACTGTTTCCTTTGCTGTGCAAAAGCTTTTGATCTTGATGAAGTCCCAATAGTTCATTTTTTCCCTTGCTTCCCTTGCCTTTGGCGTTGTTCCTAGGAAGAAGTTGCTGTGGCTGAGGTCGAAGAGGTTGCTGCCTGTGTTCTCCTCAAGGATTTTGATGGATTCCTTTCTCACGTTGAGATCCTTCATCCATTTTGAGTCTATTTTCGTGTGTGGTGTAAGGAAATGGTCCAATTTCATTTTTCTGCATGTGGCTGTCCAATTTTCCCAACACCATTTGTTGAAGAGGCTATCTTTTTTCCATTGGATGTTCTTTCCTGCTTTGTCGAAGATTAGTTGACCATAGAGTTGAGGGTCTATTTCTGGGCTCTCTATTCTGTTCCATTGATCTATGCGTCTGTTTTTGTGCCAGTACCATACTGTCTTAATGATGACAGCTTTGTAGTAGAGCTTGAAGTCGGGAATTGTGATGCCACCAACTTTGGTTTTCTTTTTCAATATTCCTTTGGCTATTCGAGGTCTTTTCTGGTTCCATATAAATTTTAGGATGATTTGTTCCATTTCTTTGAAAAAATTGGATGGGATTTTGATAGGCATTGCATTAAATGTGTAGATAGCTTTAGGTAGCATAGACATTTTCACGATATTTATTCTTCCAATCCATGAGCATGGAACATTTTTCCATTTCTTTGTGTCTTCCTCAATTTCTTTCATGAGTACTTTATAGTTCTCTGAGTATAGATTCTTTGCCTCTTTGGTGAGGTTTATTCCTAGGTATCTTATGGTTTTGGGTGTAATTGTAAATGGGATTGACTCCTTAATTTCTCTTTCTTCTGTCTTGTTGTTGGTGTAAAGAAATGCAACCGATTTCTGTGCACTGATTTTATATCCTGACACTTTACTGAATTCCTGTACAAGCTCTAGCAGTTTTGGAGTGGAGCCTTTTGGGTTTTCCACATATAGTATCATATCATCTGCAAAGAGCGATAGTTTGACTTCTTCTTTGCCGATTTGGATGCCTTTAATTTCTTTTTGTTGTCTGATTGCTGAGGCTAGGACTTCTAGTACTATGTTGAATAGCAGTGGTGATAGTGGACATCCCTGCCGTGTTCCTGACCTTAACGGAAAAGCTCTCAGTTTTTCTCCATTGAGAATGATACTTGCCGTGGGTTTTTCATAGATGGCTTTGATAATATTGAGGTATGTGCCTTCTATCCCTACACTTTGAAGAGTTTTGATTAGGAAGGGATGTTGCACTTTATCAAATGCTTTTTCAGCATCTATTGAGAGTATCATATGGTTCTTGTTCTTTCTTTTGTTAATGTACTGTATCACATTGATTGATTTGCAGATGTTGAACCAACCCTGCTGCCCTGGAATAAATCCCACTTGGTCGTGGTGAATAATCCTTTTAATGTACTGTTGGATCCTATTGGCTAGTATTTTGGTGAGAATTTTCGCATCTATGTTCATCAAGGATATTGGTCTGTAATTCTCTTTTTTGATGGGATCCTTGTCTGGTTTGGGGATCAAGGTGATGCTGGCCTCATAAAATGAGTTTGGAAGTTTTCCTTCCATTTCTATTTTTTGGAACAGTTTCAGGAGAATAGGAATTAATTCTTCTTTAAATGTTTGGTAGAATTCCCCTGGGAAGCCATCTGGCCCTGGGCTTTTGTTTGTTGGGAGATTTTGGATGACTGTTTCAATCTCCTTACTGGTTATGGGCCTATTCAGGTTTTCTATTTCTTCCTGGTTCAGTTTTGGCAGTTTATATGTCTCTAGGAAAGCATCCATTTCTTCCAGATTGTCGAATTTGTTGGCATAGAGTTGTTCATAATATGTTCTTATGATTGTTTGTATTTCTTTGGTGTTGGTTGTGATCTCTCCTCTTTCATTCATGATTTTATTTATTTGGGTCCTTTCTCTTTTCTTTTGGATAAGTCTGGCCAGGGGTTTATCAATCTTATTAATTCTTTCAAAGAACCAGCTCCTAGTTTCATTGATTTGTTCTATTGTTTTTTTGGTTTCTATTTCATTGATTTCTGCTTTGATCTTTATTATTTCTCTTCTCCTGCTGGGTTTAGGCTTTCTTTGTTGTTCTCTCTCGAGTTCCTTGAGGTGTAGGGTTAGGTTGTGTATTTGAGACCTTTCCTGTTTCTTGAGATAGGCTTGTATCGCTATATATTTTCCTCTCAGGACTGCCTTTGCTGTGTCCCACAGATTTTGGACCGTTGTGTTTTCATTATCATTTGTTTCCATGGTTTTTTT
>ML111155.1:34874-52862 GCA_003697995.1 Taxidea taxus jeffersonii | reverse complement strand
TAAGGTGGTAGGAAAAGTAAAAATGAAAGAAGATGGGATCGGGAGGGAGAAAAACCAAAAGAGACTCTTAATGTCATAAAACAAACTGAGGGGGGTGGGGGGAAGAGGGGTTGGGTGAGGGTGGTGGGGTTACATCATATGTTTAAATAAAGCTTAAATAAAGTAAAAAAAAAAAAACCCTTGTTTCTTTACCTTTTTGATGAGATGCTGCATGATTCATGCATCTCATCTTTGCAGGGGTATTAGAACTGTGACAAACACCCAGCCAAATATTCTGCATGGAGTGAAGGTCAAGAATGAGATTTAAACTGGGTGTGGAGCATCTATTTTGTCAAAGGCTTTATCTACAATTCTGGACTTCAGCCTTCACTCTGGACTCATCTTCAAATATGGACTTCTGAAACTTGCTTAAGAAATGATTTCCTTGCTTTAACTGTGATTTGGCTTTTATTTTAAGCACAGTCTAACTCCTAATAGATGGTTAGCATAATTTTTTTTTAAGATTTTATTTACTTACTTGACTGAGAGAGATCACACGTAGGCGGAGAGGCAGGCAGAGAGAGAGGAGAAAGCAGGCTCCCCAGCGAGCAGAGAGCCCAATGCAGGGCTCAATCCCAAGACTCTGGGATAATGACCTGAGCCGAAGGCAGAGGCTTTAACCCACTGAGCCACCCAGGCATCCTGGTTCGCGTAATTTTTGATGCATAATGTACTCATTACATCCTTGTTAAATGAATAAATGAGACTAATCAACTGTTCCTGTCTCAGTCTACACCTGCTTCACTGTTGGGGGAAAACAAAGCATATATTATAAAAAAGGTCAAAAGGTAGATTTCACAGAATGAAAGCTCACACAATTTACTTCATAAGTGAGCAAAGCGGAATTGACTGTGTGATATCCTTTGAAAATTCTCCAGAAGAGCGGATAGCCAAGTATATATCTCCTTCTGTTTACTGAAGTTGTATATTTTGACTAAAACCTTATGTCTGGTTAAAATAACACTGGCTTGGGAGATAATGTATGCATATATTATAGGTGTAAATACTTCCATAGGAAAATACTTACCAGATTCATTCCCCATGCCAAGGGTCTGAAGATTGCTTCCGCAGCAAACAAGATAGCTGATAGACCAGGTTTGCTGGAGGAAGGGCGATGCAATGCCTCTAGCAGAATTTGAGGAAAGGAGATGTGAGGGTCTGCAGCAGCTGTAGGACAGCATGAGGATACCACAATCCTGAAGATGGGAGAAATAGAATGGACTGAATTGGAGTTTGGAATGTGAGAGGCAGTTGCTGATGTCTTAATTACTAAGAGCCAGTTGGAACAGACTCGGTCTTTAGACTACAGTGAGACTGAATCTTGTGTCACTGTTTCACCTTCTGACTATGACTGAGAGATGATTATAGAACATCAGCACCAAACAAGTCTTTAGAAATTATCTGAACGGGGGCACCTGGGTGGCTCAGTGGGTTAAAGCCTCTGCCTTCCACTCAGGTCATGATCCCAGAGTCCTGGGATTGAGCCCCGCATCAGGCTTTCTGCTTAGCAAGGAGCCTGCTTAAGGAGCCTGCTTCCCTTCCTCTCTCTCTGCCTGCCTCTCTGCCTACTTGTGATCTCTGTCTGTCAAATAAATAAATAAATAAATAAATCTTTGTTTTAAAAAAAGAAATTATCTGAATGAATCACTTCATTTTATAGCCCAAATTCAGTTATTTGAACTAAGTCATATATAAGTGGTTGATGACTAGAGCTCCCTGCTGCAATGATTTTCCAGTTAATCCACAGATGCAATTTATAATTTTTCTGCCTGCTTTATTCCCCAAATTTCACAGGTATGAAAATAGAGGCTTTCCAACAGAGGTGAAAGCTGCCTAAAGCAGAGCCATTTTGTGACCCAGTCTCAGCACTGATGGTCACTTTAAAGAAACACACAAATTTAACAAGGAAATGATGAACATTTAAGATTTTGCAGTTATTCAGAAAAGACAGTTTGTAACATTCAGCTAATCTTCCTTAAAGTACTTTCTCAGGGCGCCTGGGTGGTGTAGTAATTTGAACGTCAGACTCTTGATTTTGACTCAGGTCATGATCTCAGGGTCATGAGATCAAGTCCCAAGTCAGGCTCTATGTCTCACAAGGACTCTTCTTCTCTTTCTTTCTCCCTCTCTCTCTGTCCCTCCCCTCTCTTTCTCACACACATTTGCCCATGCTCTCACTGTCTCTAATAAATAAAAAAAAAAAAGAAAGAAAGAAAAAATTTCCCAAAGTCTCATTCATCACAGTATAGCTGCTCTCAGTCTCTTTTCCCCTCTCTCTAATTTCCTTCAAGCTCTCTTTGAACCTAAACTATGCTGGCTTTTACCATCTTAATTTCTTATTTTCTTGGTTGATTTGTCTCTTCAGAGGAACGGAAAGGTAATTCTCTTACAAAATTCATTACATTACCCATGCTTTTTAAAATTACTCTTCTCATTCTTTATTTCTTACAATGAGAACGTGACCCACTAACTGCAGGGGCAAGGAAAATATTTCTTAGTAGCCTGTGGATAATCTTATGTTACATTATAACTAGAATTTATGGCAGAAAGGCAAGGACAGTTTAAATACATGTAGAAAAAGCATATGATATAATTCAGCATTTATTTGTGATTTTAAAATAAAAGCTCTTGGGAAAACTTGCAAGTGAATTTTCTAACCCTAAAGAGTATTTACCAAAACCTATATAACAAACGTCAAGGTATCTTAGAGACATTTCCTCAAGGCTAGGAAGAAGACACTCATTTTTATCACAATTATTAGCATAATGTTGGCATTTGACCAATACAGTAGGAACCTCAAAAAGTAACAAGTAGTATTCAAAAGAGACAAAACTGTTGTGATCTACATATATATAATGATCCTTCATATGAAAACCCAAGAAAACCAACAATCTATTAGATATGTTCGATAAAAGACCAACACATACAAATCAATATTTTTCATAGTGAAGTTACTGAGTAGAAAATATAGCTGAGAATGAAGATAATATGCACAATAATTGGTGTAGAGCATATAGGAATCAACCAATAAAAATGCACAAATTTTGTGAATAAAATTATAGAATGCTATTTAAAAACATACAAAAGCTGAAATAATGTAGAAATACACCATATCTGTGGAAATGAGGATTTCCTATTGTAAAGATGTCAACTTCCCCTAAAGTAATCCAAAAATATAATGCAATTCTGGTTGAAATCTGAGAAGATGAGGAGGTGAAAATGAATAATCTGGTTATAAAATGCACATGGAAAAAGTAAAGATTATAAAAGAAGAAAACTTCTCAAAAAGAATCAATGCCACGATATCCTAAACAAAAGTATACAAAAACCAAGGAAATTTAAAACAATGCAGAAACGAGTCAGAGAAAAACAAAAAGACCAAAAGAACAGTCTGGTAAGTCCAGAAATACACTCATCTATACAAAGTTGCCTGTTTGATAATGGTGACAACATGAAGCAGTAGGGAGAGATTGCTTGACAAATGGTGTGGAGAAAAAACTTAAAAAAAATTAATGGATTTTACTATGTCAAAATTAGATTACAAATATTTATACTATGAGAGAAAAAATACTCATATATAATTAATAAAGTATTTATATTATTTAATATATAACTAATAAAGGATTAGCACATAAGCAAAAGAAAGATAGTCATCTCAGTATTAAAGTAGGTAAAACATAAATACGCAATCCAAAAAGCCAACACCAGGAGTTGCTAATGTGCATGTAAAGAGATGCCCAATTTCATTAGTTATCAGAGAAATGCAAATTAAACCAACAATGATACAATACCCTATACTCATCTGATTGGCAAAAAACTAAAGTCTGATAAAATCATGTTCCGGTGAAGATGTGTAAACAGGAATTGTAAATAACTAGAGCTATTCTGAAGTGATTTGAAAATATTTAATAAAGTTAAATTTGTACATATCTAATATTGAATATGGAACCTAGATAATTTCTTCACAGATGCATACAAATATAAATGAGTGGGCAATATTATTTATCACAGTATTGCTTATAGTAGCCAAAAACGTAAAATAGCCTAAGTGCCCATCAAAAATTTATTATCTGGAAAGTATGAAGTGTTATGCATAAGCTAAAAGAAACTTTAAGATTTTTAACTAGCTATTGACTGGTTTATATAGATAGATGGATAGATGGGTAGAACATGGCTAGATCTCAGAAAAATAGTCATGGTGAAATATTAGAATCATTACAGAACAATACCAATAATATAAATTAAATACTTAAGAGTGGGTACATACAGTAATTAAGACTGATGAAAAGAGAGAAAATATAATATGTGCAGACCAATTAAGATAGTTATAAAAATGGTTACTATCAAATCCACATCAGTGCACCTCAATTTACATACATACATAAATACATATGTAGGTATTTTTTTTCTATGTCACATAAGAATATGTTAATTTTTTTCAATTAAATACATTTCAGTTTTTATTTCAAATGACTTCACATTTTCTTCCCTTAATGCTCTGACAATCTGAATTGCACCATTTCATGCTTGCCCACATGGAGACTCCTTGGTTACTAGTGAGCTCCGTTTTCCCAGAGTTAGTATAATACCCAGCTGTAGTCTTCCCTTGTTTGCATGGTTTGTCATACTCAGCAGGTTTTGGTCTTCTCTGCAAAGCTGGAGATCTCACTAGGTGTTTTATTCCACATTTCGGTTTTCTGGATATCAGATAAAACTGGTTGTTATTCATCAAAACCCATCAGTTAGCAACTCATTTCTAGCTGCTCATTTCCTGGACAATTTATGAACTCTGGTGCCACCTGAAGAGTCTGTATTTGTTTTGTTTACTTATTTTCCCTGTGGCCTAGAGCTCTGACAACTTCTGGCTCTGGTTAACTCAAAGCTTCTTCCTAATTTGGTTTTGCTCAATCTTTGATGTTTATAACCACAGCAGACATTCACTGACTTCTTAAAACAGGTTGTTGGTTTTTTTTTTTTTTTTTTTTTTTTTTACTTCTTACAAGAGTGACATCTATTGAAAAAGAACAATTTGGAAGGAAGATCTTTTCCTTTCTCTGTAGGATGTGCTTAATCCTTTGGTTTATGAATCCATGATCAAGGCATATTCAGCTCCCTATAGCAGTTTATTTGTATACAGATGACTTCTCCAGGAAGCAGTAGTCAGTCACACCTTGGCAAAGCCTTGGAAATGTACTTCCTTAAAATAAGTTAAAATGCAGAAAATGCATTGAAATTTACTGTTTTTTTTTTCTGTGATTCAGTCAAATTTAGAGGATCCATATCTATTCTGAGATTGGTATACCAATTTCCACACTCCTTCTCTGGACTAACATCTATTGTGAATAAATGAAGTGGCCTGGGGAGCAAGGGGAAGCTAGAGAGATTATCCTAGAGTGTCTGTGTGACAATACTGTGGTGGTTTCCTATGCTCTATCTCGTCCACAAAGTCTTATACCACAAGACCCAATCCTGGAGTGGAACTTCTAATCTCTACTACATCATGGTGGGTCAAAGAGCCTGAGCTGAGGATGAGACAAGGTTGATTTTCCAAACTGACCTTCAAACTGTGTTCTTGGGCTGTAAAATGAGAATAACCATAATAATTCTTACCTTACATGGCCAAAAAGCAGTATGACATAGTTTCTATGACTTTAGGCACAGATTCATTTGGTCCTGGAGTGAATTTGCAGACCTGATTTACTAATTATGTTTTCCTGGACAAGTTGATTAACTTCTCTTTATGTTTTATTCCTATCTGCAAAACAAGGATAATTTAAAAGTAACTATATTATATGTGGTTGTGAGGGTGAAATTAAGTAGCTCAAGTAAACCTGTTAACAGAGGGCCTGACACATAATTAGAGCTCAATAAATGCTGGCAAAGTTATTATTATGGTTGTTGTGAAAATTGAAATAATAGCTATTTATGCAAGTCACTGAGCTTTATGCTTAGTGATGAATAGACAATTAATATTAGTTCCCTTCTTAGCAACAAAAAAAATGTAGATCTAATTTGCATTGGACTTGAAAGGGTGCTATCTCAAAAGAACAAAACAAAACAAAACAACTCTCTGGTCCAAAGTAATTACATAGTCACATTTGTTAGAAGGTTTTTTAGACAGCCCTCTCATCAACATACCTCAACCTTCACTGAGAAGACAGCTAATATTTCCTTACGAGAGAAAGATGGTCCAAACTCTCCAAAAAAGGAACTAAAAGGAAAGAGATAGACACATCAGAACCATCCTTTACCTCTCCCACATTCTTGAAGATACTCTTCAGTCAAGCAGCAGGTGAAAAAGGAGTCTGATACTTTGTTTTGTGAGTGAACAGAGCCAGTCTGGTTTGACCTTAAATACTGAGAAGAGTAAACAGCCTCTATTAGAGAAAGGGGAGATGCTGTTGGCCAGCAATGCCCATGAGAAAACGAATAGGAGCAACCTGAGCCAGAGACAGAAAGCATAACAGAATGAGAAATATGAGAGGTAGGTATTATCATGATAACTCTCTCAGGTGTGGGTTAGGATTTGATCTCATTAGGTCTTTTCAAATAAATTCCCTGTTCGTGGCAAAGCTTCTTACTTAATGAGAAAGTCCAGATCTTACTCCTCTGACTCCCAAGGGAACTAACTGAAGGATGTCCCAAGTTGTCCCCTGCTGGGACAGCTTCACAGGAATTACATTGACTATACTTAAGGCAGAACTGGGGAGATGAGAAGTGACCAGTGGGAAAATGTTGTCTATGTCAAGATATGAGCAGAGAGAAAAATAGTCTTTAGATGTTGCAATGGAGTTCAAAGACATTAGCAGGGAAAACAAGAACACACAGCATTTGATCCTTATCAGGGTTCCTGTAGTCCATTCAAGGTTCTCCTGCCTCAGACTGTGGCTTGGGCCAACTATAATCATCTTCCATATTGGTGTCCTCACTGAGAGAGATAAGGACTTCAACCATAAGAGCTCTACAGAGTGACCAGTCAGGAGTCAGCTCAGTCTTGAACATGTATTCTTTCATTCATTTAAGTAGAATCTACAAATTGTACTATGTACCAATCTCTTTTCCAGGAGTGCTAGACTTAATGATGAATGAGTTTCTGCCTTCATGAATCGTAATATCTAGTATAGAAGAAAGATGTGGAAATAGATAATCCTATAACCTGCACAAAACTGGAGATATGCACAATCCAGAACAAGGGATTCAACACAGCTGAGACAGAAGAGGAAGAAGGGTAAGTAATTTCAGGGAAGGTATATTAGAATATGTAATATTTTGGCTACTATTGAAGTCAACAGAAGTTGATTAGGGGACACAGAATGACATTTTAGAAAGAAGGAAGAGTAAAGTAGTCACAGAAATCAGGAAAACTATTGCACAGGAATTGGTGAGCAAAGCGTGAGGCAAGAAGGAGCCGAAGATGAATCTGAGAGGCAAGAAGAGTCAGATGATGAGGGACCTGAACTTAATGCCAGAGGAATGAGGAATTACTAAATCATTTTAGCATAAGAGAGACATGGCAAGATTTCTATGTGAGAAAAATCTCTTTAGAAACAACAAAGAACATTGATTGGTGGAGGGTATGGCTGACAGCAGAGAATACAGGTAGGAGAATACTGCAATCATTTGTTGAGAAATGATGAGGGCCTAAACTAGTTGCAGTTAGGAGAATTTTTAAAAAGTTATGGATCTAATTAAATTTAATAAATTTAGGAGGGAAAATCTTCAGGTTTGATGTGATCGATTAGAAGAAGTTTGTGATGGTACATCAACTGAGGTAGACAATGTAGAAAGAATTCTTCCTATCATATCCTGATGTGGTTTTCATTCACAAACCAGTTTTCTCACAGTAAATGAATTCTACATCGTCCTTCCCCATTGGAGAAAGGAGAAAAGGATGAAATTTCCTGGATGGATTTCCCTAGCTCCTGGATGGGTCTATGATCTATTATTAAAAATACATATTTTAGTCAGTCAGAGAGAAAAATATCATATGATTTCACTCATTCATGGGATTTAAGAAACAAAAAGAAGAAAAAAATGAGACAAATATTAAAAACACAGACTCTTAAATATAGAGAACACACTGATGGTTGCCAGAGGGGAAGTGGATAGGGGGATGGGTGAAATAGGTGAAGTTCAGAATTAGGAGCACACTTATTGTGATGAGCACTGAATAATGTATAGAATTCTTGAATCACTATGTTGTACACCTGAAACTAATATAACCTTGTATATTAATTATACTGAAATTTTAAAAAAGCTACAAGATTCAAAAGGAAAAAAAAAACACATATTTTCACATCCATGCAATGGAGTATTATTCAGCAATAAAAAGGAATTCACTATCAAGCCATGAGAATTCTTGGAGAAAATTTAAGTGAACGAAGCCAATCTTCAAAGGCTACATACTATATGACTACAACTCTGTGGCATTCTGGAAAAGGCAAAACTATGAATACAGTGAAAAAAATCAGTAGTTGCCAGAGGTTGAGAAGAGTGAGAAAGGAGTGAACAGGTGTAACACAGGGGAATACTTACATGGTGTAACTATTCTGTATGGTACTGTAATGGTAGGAACACACCAATACACACTTGTCAAAACCCCTAGACTACATAACACAGAGTCAACCTTAATATAAACTGTGGTCTTTAGTTCAAAATAATGTATCAATATTGGCTCATCAGTTATAATAAATATATCACTAATATAAGAAAGATATTAATAGTGGTAGTAACTGTGTGTGTGTGTGTGTGTGTGTGTGTGTGTATCTGGAGGGGCAGGAGGTGAGAAAGCATATAATAACTCTTTGTAATTTCTGCTCAATTTTTCTGTAAGCTTAAACTTCCTCTAAAAAATCAATTAATAAAAATACTCATTTTCCCTCACATCTGTTCTTTTTAATTAAAAAATTTCTTCTTAAAATATTTTATTTATTTATTTGTCAGAGAGAGTGAGCACAGGCAGACAGAGTGCCAGGCAGAGGCAGAGGGAGAAGCAGGCTCCCTGCAGAGCAAGGAGCCGGATGTGGGACTTGATCTCAGGACACTGGAATCACGACCTAAGCTGAAGGCAGACACTTGACCAACCAAGCTACCCAGACATCCCCCCTACACACCTGCTTCTTAATTTATGGAAAACTCTTAGTGTAGGGTATCTTCAGTTCAACCCCAATATGACTTAGATCCCTAGGGTCTCCCTGGAATGTATTTATTGGGTATGAAGAAAACAAAAATCATCCAGAATTTTGTTTCAGTTCTAGAAAACTTCTTCAAGATTTAAAAGCCAATAAAAACCTCAATTTGTTTGATTATTCATTATTACATCAGAAGTGTACCTTATATTGCTATTAATATGTCCATATAACCCTAGAATTCAGTTATTACTTCTTCCTTACTTATTTCATATTTGCTGATTTGTGCATTATGATCCCCCAGATGAAAAGCAGGGGAATTTATTTAGCTTGGGATTTCTAATTTCTCCCATCACTGGTTTGGCAGTGGGCTCTGAAACAGAGAATCCAGAAAGGAGAATTAATCTATAAAAATTCAATTAACCTGTACAATGCTCATTGAGTCCTCTCAAAACTTAATCAGAGTTTTCTTAATTTATTAGCCGCTTGGCCTATTTTGCATCCTGTAGCCTATGACGATGGCACTAAACAATCAGAATAATGTTGACAGGCTAAACAAACTAATAGGGTACATCCAAGGATTGGATCCTTCCTCACTTGCTAAAGACATCCAAATAAATCTCACCTGTGAGTTGCAGCACCAAGACTCTGAGTGCTAGTGGGCTGTGAGGATAAGCCATCACACCCTGCCTGATAACACCCTGATTCACAAAGCAGCTGTGTTGCCTACTCTGCTCCTGACTTACTGTGTCCATTCAGAGAAAGCACCACCTCTTGGAATCCAGCCTAGGGCCCCATATAATAGAGGTAATCTCAACAAAGATAAGTATTCTCAACAAAGCTGTTGAAGAAGCAGTTACAGAAGGAGATGACGAAGGACTATGGATTTTTCTACTCTCTTAAAATGAAGATCTCTGTTGAGACATCTATCTAGAATCGGGAGCCATTATGTTGGATAAGTTACTCAGTGTTTCCAAGTTCAATGTCCTTTCTACTCATTCAAAACATGTTTTTAACTACCAGCTATGCATCAGGCAGATTTTTGGAGAGCATAACTGTAGGAAGTAAAGGGTAGATTCATTTGGGATGTGCAGAGCTTGAGATGCCTACAGTATATCTCAGTGGAGATGCCCAGCAGGCAGATGGTAGTGAAGCTCTGGAGAGAGTTTTGACCTGAAAAATAAGCTTTGGGAACATCAGCATCTAAAGATCTAAGGAGGATCTGGACCTTTGGATATGACAGAAGGCTATATATTATATATGGAGAGAGAGAGAGAGAGAGGGAGAGAGAGAGAGAGAGAGAAGAACAACGGCCTGAGGAGGGAACTAGGGGAACACTTATGTTGGGAAAATAATCAAAGAAAGAGCAGGAAGAAGACTCCTGAGGAGAAGCTGAGATGGAGCAGTCAGTGTTAGGGGGAGGAATAGGTATCTGAATGATGTCAAATAAACCAGATTCTGGGGAGGAGTAAAGTGTTTGAATGTTGTAGTAGTATCGAGAATGATGATGACAAATTGGTTTGGGGATAATGAGAACATGAGTGACCTTTGGAGAAGGAGTTGCATGAAGTGATAGGAGCTAAAAATAGATTATAGAGGTTTGGAGCTTAACTATTAACTATTTCCAGTTACTCATTTTGTTTCCAGTAAGTGTGGACAATCTGTCTGAAAATTTGACTTTAAGGAAAAAAAAAAGATTGAAAATCAGAGAAAGAGAAATAAATCAATGAGGAGGTGAAAGATAGATGATGACAATAGATGATAAATAGATGGACAGATAGGTAGGAAGATACATAGATAAAAGATAGATAGATTTTGGTAGAGGACAAATTTGTAGTGTCTCCAGTTTTCACGATGGTATGATTTTCCTCAGTAGCCTGGAAATAGGTGTAGAGAAACTAAGGGATTATATTAACCCAAGGCTTGTTTGCAGGATAGGTGACAAAGAGTTTTAAGTGCAAGGGAGAGGAAAATAATAAAATAAACGCATGAGGTCTAGCTGAGGATAGGAGAAAAGAAAATCCAGGTGGGGAATTAAAATAATCTGGAGATCACAGGTCTTGATAGGGTCAAATGATTGGCTTTTTAGGAATTTCCTTCAGAATTCTTCTTTAAATGTAAAAGAATAGAGGGACACTATTAGCACCAATTTATGACTAAAGAAATTAATGTACTTGTAAGCTTCTGTAAGCACAGAATTGTTTGGTCCTGTGGTTTTGGAAAGAACCTCTGAATAAAGTACCGCAAGATAGCATTGCTTTCCTTGGTGGGGTAAGGGCTGGAAAGGAACAGTCTCTTTTCTATATACATGTTTCCTATTTATCATTCAACTGTCAGATGCAGTAAGTCTATAAAGAGAGGGTCCTTGTCTGTCTTACTTATTGGAGTATTCTCAGTGCTTAGCACAGGGCCTGGCCCATTGTAGACACTCAGGTACACAATAAGAGCATTGAGTACATGCATGGACAAATGAGAGTTGCAATGAGAAAAGTAAACATGCTTAACAAGCAAAAGTCACAGTTCATATTGAACTTCTATCTCAGCAGAAAAGTTCTTTCACGACTTTTAAAGTCTTTGTTTCTTCACCCATTATGTTGACGGAAGAGCTTTGAAAGTTTAAAAAGGTAATAGTGCTATATAAATTAAAAGAGATCAGAGGAGAGAGCACTGTGTTTCAAGAAGTCAGATAATTCAGGATTCTCTATTCTATAACTAGATATAGACAATACGATTACCTATGTCTGCTGTAGGGAATGCTCCTTAAAATTGTGTATGTTTATATCTTTAACCCCATTTAGATTTTATGCAATCTGAGGCTGGAATTGTTTAGGTCAAAGTCTGCCCCATTATCTCCTCACTATTTCCAGAAATCTATTAGTAAGTGTTTACAGTTCTACTATGTTACTGTTTGTAAGTGTAGTATAAGGAAGTGCAGAAAAAGAAAAGTCAAAATTCCTGCCTTTGGAAACGTATAATTCTGTTGGAGGAAATGCAATTCATATCCTAGAAGCATTTGGCAGAGTGTATGATTAAACACTCAGTTAATCCAGGCAATACCTTAGGAATCTAATGGAGGACGAAAGAGATCTAAAGAAAATGTCATAAAGAATGGGTAAAATTTGGATATACAGAGGTGGGGATGAGGGTAGGTTGTCTTTAACATTCTCAAAGTCTATAATTTTAATTTGTAGTTTCATTCCATTCCTCTGCTATTAACCAGCTACCCACATCATCATTTGCCAGTTAAAGAACTTTTTTAGAAGTCACTTTAGACAATGCATGTGCAGGAGCAGAAATATATGCGTAGTTAGGGGGAGAAAAAGGTGTGTGTGTGTGTGTATGTGTGTAGGTTGGAACCAAAAAAACAAGGAAGCCGGCCAAGTGGGAAAAGCACCTTTTCCATTGATTGGAAGGAAGAATTTACACTGCTTCTTTTATTTGTGGCCTTTTACTTCTGGCCTAGAACTGGCATTTAATTTGAATTTTATTAACATATGAAATCTAATGCAGCAACCTGATTCTTCCAATTCAGGGTGTTTAATTTTTTAAAAAAGTTTGCAAGTTGAATAACTGGCTTTGCAGAATACGACAGGGTTTCTTCTCAACAAGGTGTAAGTGTCAAGCCCACTAGCATTTGAACTAGATTAGCTTTCTTGGCTCTTGGGCCTTGGACTGGAAGTATGTCATCAGCTTTCCTGAGTGTCTTACTTTCCAAAAGCAGATACTGGGACTAATCAGTCCTCATAATTGAGTGCCAATTCCTTATAACACATATGTACACACACACACCCCAATAGCTCTGTTGTTATTTCTGTGGAGACTTTCTTTTTTTTAATCAAAAGTTACCTTCAGGAAGGACTCTGAAAATAGTCTAGTATTTCTCTATGAATTACTCATGTATTTTCTCAGCCAGGGGGATTTGCTCTCAATACCTATCTCATTCTGGTATATAAGACATCAGTAAGCCAGTGCGGAGATGCCTTTCCAATATTTCTTTGCTAATGAAAGCAGGTATGTGCTTCACCTTCCAATCAGATTACTTCTTCCTCTTTTTTTTCCTTCTTCCCCATCAGATTACTTCTTTAGCAAAGTTATGATTACCTGGGTAAACATGACACTCCTGGGGGCTCTGAAGACAAACAGGGCAGAAAACTTGAGGAAGCAGCTCTTTTCCCATCAGACAAACATGTTTATACCTATATACAAAAGAATCTATATACAAGCCAGATGTTTCCCTTTTCATGTGTTAGGACAAACATTTTTGGTTCCTTTAATGGTTTCTCCACATCATCTTCAAAGAATTTAGTTACCTTCAGAACACAGTCAAGATGGCCAATGTCTCCTTTAAATTCATTACAGGAACCAAGTAGATACTCCATATGCAACCAAGCCCACCCAGTGAAATGATGGGCTCCTTTATGTGGACATTATTGTTCCAGAATATATTGTTCTAAGACTACTGACATTTTGAAGGCTATCATAAGCCTCTATTTGGTCCTCCAGATCATATTTATACGAAGTGCTCTTCACTCACTGAGTATTGTTTGCTTTTGCTTGGGATATTTGCTGGTTTTATTTTGTGTGTGTGTGTGTGTGTGTGTTTTTTTCCCAGTCTTCCTTTTCTTGTCCCTATTGAAACTGGAAATGAAGCAGGAAACAGAGTTATTTGCATTCCAGAGCACATTACAATCACTGGCTTGAGCAAAGTCTTCCTCTTACTTTGTTTTCTCCTTATACTTCATCCCCACTCCCTTTTCTCTCTACACAAAGTCTCTCACACTAATGTGTTTGCTGTGATTAAACCCATATGTCCTTGAAGAATAGCCTTATTTTGTATGCATACTTTAAATTTATATAAATGTTTTTATGTCAATTTTATTTTAATTTACCTGCAGCTGATAGCAATTTCTTCTATAAAGTCTTTTCCAACTTTCCACTCTCTCTGCTTTTGAGCTCTTGTACAGAATCATTGTTGTTGATACTATTTATTTGATTCATATTATATTTGCCTGATAGTGCTTTCCCTTTGAGCCAGAGAGTAAGTTCCTGGAAGAGAGGAACTCCAGTATTTTTTTGCTTAGCACCAAAACTAGTTTTCACATATTGCTTAATGCATTCATATTAAATAAGTGAATGAAAATGCCTAAGGAAACTAAGCAACCAATTTATGTTCCTAAATTTTTTTTTTCTGTAACATTTCTCCTTCTGAATCTGAAATTGGCCCACACCCTTTATGAAAACATTTATATTCTGAACCTCTTCTAGGTAAAACCCAAAATGTGACTCAATACTGCAATACCACTGATGTCAACAGTGGCCTCATGCATGCAAATAGATGTCTCAAAAAGGAGGTAAGCCCTGAGAGCTCACTCAAGAAAGACCCACCAGCTTTTGATGAGCAAGGGAATGCTGCCAAATAACCTAGGAGAAAGCTTTGGGGGATAAATCAAAGAAAAGTTGAAGTGGAGAGAAAAGCAAAGGTGACAAAGAACTCAGGCAGGTAAGTGGTAACATTTAGGTTGTTGCAGGAATCAGGCACTGCTGTAGACCTTAATATTCTACTACCCTTGTGAGAGAAAACAAAAGTTATGATACTAGGGAATTCCAATGAGAAGCCAGTGTTCCACACAGTGTGATACTGACCAAACCAAGGGCATTGTCCCCACTCAGAAATGCTCCAACAGAACAAAGGGAAGGGTTATGGGAGCCAATATGTTTTTGTTAAATTCTTGTACTGAAGCCAGAGTTGCTCAGGGAATAAAAGCTCAGTTTGTTATCTCTGATCCTCGGTTCACTCCAAAATTCAGGACATTATTTTGTCTTTTCATTTCCATCATTCATCTGTTGTGTAATTCTGAAAACATCCCATTCCATCTGGGCCTCAGTGACTCACCCAGGGAAATGGGGTACTTGTACTTACCACACCCCTGCTTCTAAAGACACACTGAGAAAATTAATTGGAAAATTTTTTAAAGAAAGCTTCATCATTGAGTCCCTTAGAGACAGTCTGGCATTACAACCGATCACCTAGGTGATGGCTCAAGCCATTCAGTCTCTGCTGTTCTGTATGCACCTCTCTCGGCTCACTTCTGAAAGAAAACCAGCCCCTTAAAGCATTGGCTGGAACTCTCTCAGCTCTCAATGACTGCAGAGTGAAATATAGCTCTCAGCATAGAAAATGTCCTTCCAGTGCGCCAATAAATAGCATTCAGTTTTCAGCCCCAAGGAATTCAGTGTAGCCCTAGTTACCCTTCACTGCCACTGTCACCACTGCTTCCTTGGGCAGCAGAAATGATTTATGGAGGCAAATAGCCATTCCAAACTTTAATTAAGCACATAAAGAACCATCATTTTTTAAAAGGGCACCAGCCAAGAAAGATGAAAGCTGACCCTATAGAACACTAATTACTTTTCCAACATTTTATCTTGTCTCCTTATTTTTCATCAAGATGAGCTGAGAAACCCAGTCAATCAACCGACCCTAGCAGGTACGCTCCACCTACCAAAATGCCTGGTTATCTGAAGTATTGCTCCAGAGTCCTGTGAATATTTCTCCTCAATCTTGTGGTTAACCAATAATCTCACTCTCTTGTCTTCCTCTCTCTCTCCTCTCTCTCCCCTTCTCTCTCTCTTTCTCTCTTCTTTGCAATACAAGATCTTGGCTGCCATGGCAATAGGAACCATGGCAATGCATAGGTAAATAGTTTTCTCTTTGAATAAGTATGTAAGGAAATAAAAATAAATACAGACGACACATGGGCCAGATCCTCCCTAGTGTTCAATTTACTGCCTTGGGAGGAAATTATCTGCAAATGATACGGTCAGACTACTTGACAAATTTGTGAGACTTTATGGATATTTACTTCCTTGAGGGAAAGGTTGAAATTAAGGGCAAAAGAGGGGGCTGGTAGTCACACACCTGAGTAAAGTTTGTCAATCTTAGGGCACAAATTGGACACACTCCATAGTGGGAAATGTCTTTCTAAACCCCTGTGGTTTCAGGGAAGAAACAGAAGAAAGGGAGGGAAAATAGGAGAAGGTGGTTGTCTGGAAATTTTGGAGTTCAAATACCAAATAAGTAATACAGTACCAATTACACCTCAGCAAGAGAGACCCACGTGTAAGGCAGAAGGCTAGAGAGTACTTCATAAGTAAGAAGATGGAGGGTATCTTGCGTACATCATCTCTACTTTTTTTTTTTTTTTTTTCCTGGTGATCTCTTTGAGACCAACATATGCTTGACAACCTCCTGGGACAGTCACACTTGTTAGGAGGCCTGTATTTCTAAAATATTTCAGCATAGACAGTATAATACAATACATATACTAGTCAGTTCAAGATTTAACTTTCCAGCTAATTTTTTTTTTTAATATTTTATTTATTTATTTGACAGAGATCACAAGTAGGCAGAGAGGCAGGCAGAGAGAGAGGAGGAAGCAGGCTCCTTGCCAAGCGGAGAGCCCGATGTGGGGCTCGATCCCAGGACCCTGGGATCACGACCTGAGCCGAAGGCAGAGGCTTTAACCCACTGAGCCACCCAGGCGCCCCACTTTCCAGCTAATTTTTACTTGAATCAAGAGTTCATAGCTTAAGCATAGTTAACTGCCATCACATCAAAAAGGACCACACTTCAGGGGCTGTTGCTTTAGTGCTTCTGCTGTCTGTACTTGATCAGTAGCCAATGCTCTAGTAATCAACATACCAAATGTCAGTGGTTTTTGTAGTGAAAAATGGTAGTTGTTGACCAGTCTGCTAAAAATGGCTCTCTTTGGCTTGGTTTTCAAATGACTCTATGTCCAGACCAACACCTGGATTATAGTAAGGCAAGCTAGGGTGCAAGAAGTTAAGGAGATGCTCATTTTTAGGGTCCTGTAAGTACATGGTAGGTGCCTGAGAATAAGTGACAACCTAAACTTGCCTTGCTTGTCTCACTCTAGTCCCTACCCTGGTCAACCATTTGTGGGATTTTTTTGTTTCTTTGGTTTTTTGTTCTTCTTTTCTTAAAGATCTACCTATCCATTTGAGAGAGAGAGAGAAGATGGGAAGGGCTGAGGGAGAGGAAGAGAGAGAATCAGAAGTAGACTTCTTGCTCCATGTGGGGGTCAATACTACAACCTCAAGACCACAACATGAGCCAAAATCAATAGTCAGATGCCCAACTGACTGAGCCACCCAGGCACCCCTAAACATTTGTTTAGAAGCCTTTCTGATTTTTGATGCTGACTGTAAGGCACCACATCTGGTCTCTGAAAAGTTGCTGTGTCTACAATTGAATTTTTTACATAACCGGAGATCATTTAAAGGCAACAGCACTAGAATCTCACCATGCTCATGGGACAATCTATATGATCTGTTTTATGCCTGTCTATATGCTGACAGGTTTTGGGGTGAGACATCATTTTTAAATAATCAGATAGCAAGGTTGTGGGGCTTGTTAGGATAAGCTAGTAGAAGTGAGAGAGTAGCTACTCTTTACTTACCTCAAATTCTTTTGGTGTCAATTGTTGTTTACCTAAAAGAACCTAAAAGTTGTGCTTGATTAAAATAACTTTAATCCAGGGTGCCTGGGTGGCTCAGTGGGTTAAAGCCTCTGCCTTCAGCTCAGGTCATGATCCCAGGGTCCTGGGATCGAGCCCTGCATCTCTGCTGAGCAGAGAGCCTGCTTCCTCCTCTCTCTCTGCCTGCCTCTCTGCCTACTTGTGATCTTGATTTCTCTGTGTTAAGTAAATAAATAAAATCTTTAAAAAAAAAAAAAGATTTTATTTATTTATTTAACAGACAGAGATCACAAGTAGGCAGAGAGGCAGGCAGAGAGAGAGGA
>ML111155.1:0-34474 GCA_003697995.1 Taxidea taxus jeffersonii | reverse complement strand
GATGCGGGGCTCGATCCCAGGACCCTGGGATCATGACCTGAGCCGAAGGCAGAGGCTTTAACCCACTGAGCCACCCAGGTGCCCCTAAATAAATAAAATCTTAAAAAAAAAAAGTAACTTTAATCCTCTCCAACAACATTTGCTGCCTTCCCTTGGGCAGACAGTAGACATATCAAAATCACCATCAACTCATTGGATATAGGATTTACTTCATCTATCATGCCCCTATCTTGGAATTAAAATTAGGAAGGGAGGTCAGCTGATTAAATGTGTTATTCATGTTGACATTTTTCAACAGAAGAAACATCAGGGGGAAATTAAAACCAAACAAAGGTGGCTGGTTGATAAAGAGAGATCAGTAACTCTTTTGCAAATTCTGAATCTATGACAGATACTAAAACCCTGTCTGGTCTCAAAAATAATTCCACTTAGTGGAAAATAGAACTTTTGATCAATTGTATTGTTACGGTCGTAGAAAACTGGGTCTTACTAAAGCCAAATCTATGACCAAGTGGGCCTTAATTATTGAAAAGGTTACACCCACTTCCTTTCACTCTTAAGGGAGATTGCACTAAGCTGTACCTCCTATATGAAAATAGTCTCTGGTCCATCCTTATCTTCTCAGCTAGTTTCTCTGTAACGTTCTCTCTTTCAGTAGTGGTCAGGACCCTGAAAGGGATCAGTTTGTAGTCAGTCAAGTTTCAGCCTCTGGTAGAAATTAATCATAAATTTATGGAAGGAGTTAGGTAAAGTCTGAAGCCATGGGACAGAAGAATTACCAGCATGAATATCAGCTAAGTTTATTGAGTGCTTAAGAGGGTACTGTACGTCTCTGAGCATCTGACCTGTAGCATCTTATTTAATCCTTGTAACCCTCTGACATAGATATGAAACATCCCCACTTCAAAGAATTAGAAATAGAGATACAAAGAGGCTGACTAACTTGCCCCAAATTTTCATAGCCAGTAAGCACTGCAATCAGAATTTATGCAGTCTGGAAGTGCCTGGCTGGATCAGTCAGTTAAGCATCCGACTCTTGCTTTTGGCTCAGGTCATGATCTCAGTATCTTGAGATAGAGCCTTTTTCAGGCTCCTATCTTCACTCAGCAGGGAGTCTGCTTGAAATTCTGTCTCTTTCTCCCTCTGCCTGGCTTGTGTGCTCTCTCTTTTGCTCGCTCTCTCTCCAAATAAATAAATAAATAAATCTTTTAAAAAATTGTATGCAGTCTGGCTCTAGAGCCCCCATTCTTAAATGGTGCATTGCACTTAATGCTAATGTGATTGCCTTGACAAATGTGAACACTAATGAGTTAAACAGATAACTCCGGTTATAGTGGGACTGAATTCTAACCAACCCAACTCATTAAGCCACCGACTGGTCACATTTATCTATAGGAAACTAGACAAAGAATGTAATTCCCATTCTTAATAACAAACACCCACAGCTTTTGTCATTTGCATCATTTAATCTATATTTACCTTATGGAAATTACGCTAGCTGCTCACAGAAACAACACAAAACAAAACAACCCCCAAACAACAGGAAAGAAAACAACATCCTTGCTTTTCCTGGCTTTTTCAGAAATCATCTGTTCCAACTCAGTTTCGTGAGACTGAGGTGGTAGAATCTGTCGTCCACTCTCTTATATTATGCAGACAATAATAACAAAAGACTGAGAGGCAGAGACCCAATTTGGAAGAAAATAGATTCCCTTTCATTTTCAGATACTAGAAGTCATCTTAGGAAAATCTGATTTGCCCCCAATTTCTGACATACCTAAAAAATTAGATCTCAATACATCCAGTTTAAGCCATGTAGTTCTTTAGACCACACCCTGAAACCCTATTATAAAACAAACACAAGAGACGCCTGGGTGGCTCAGTGGGTTAAGCCGCTGCCTTTGGCTCAGGTCATGATCCCAGCATCTTCGGATCGAGTCCCGCATCGCGCTCTCTGCTCGGCAGGGAGCCTGCTTCTTCTCTCCCCTCTCTGCCTGCCTCTCTGCCTACTTGTATGATCTCTGTCTATCAAATAAATAAATAAAATCTTAAAAAAAATAAAAAAATAGAACAAACACAAAAATAAAGCCATCAACTGGTATCTTGAAATGTCAGGACAAAAGATACAATGTGTATACCAGAAAAAAAAAAAATGATTCCCAAATAAATGAATATTTTATTTTTTCTGATTCAATTTTAGGAAATTTTTCAACTCATGTTTATCTTTTTTCATATCCTTGTCAAAGTACTGACTGACTTTAAATTCCAGAGATATAAGACAATGTGGCCAATTAAAGAAGACCACAAAGTATTTGACACTCCTCCCATTAAGAGATGAGATCTATGTCTTCACATTCCGAATCTGGGCAGACCCTGTGACTGTTCTGACAAACAGAATACAGTGGAAATATCACTGGGACTATTTCCAGGTTTGAATCTAATAAATCAGAAGCTTCTACTCTCTTCTTTGGAATACTAACACTTGGAGCAAGCAGGCTATAGACTGAGTATTTGTGACTTCCCAAAATTCGTATGTTGAAGCCTTAAATCACAAGCCAATGCTATTTGGAAGCAGGATCTCTTGAAGAAAATAAGCTTCGATTGGTGAAATTTATTAGATTAAGGGTGGGGTCCTCAGGATAGGATTAGCACCCTCATAAGAATAGGAAAAGAAGATCTCTGCTGCAAGGAAAGGCCATATGAGCACACATTTAGAAGGTGATCATTTGCAAGCTAGGAAGAAGGCCTTCAAGATCCAAATTTGTCAGAATCTTGATCTTGGATGTTTCACTGTCCAGAACTGTAATAAATAAATATCTGTTGTTTAAACCACCTAGTTTATGGTATTTTGTTAAAGCAGCCTGAACTAAGGCAGAACCCTAAAACCACCATCTGACTACAACCACATGAGAGACTTCAAGTAAGGAATACCAAAAACAAGTCCAGTGAACCCATAGAACCATGAGTTACATTACTACATTTTAGTTTTAAACACTAAGTTTTGGGGTTGTTTATTGTAAAGAAATAGATAAACAGATGGTAAGTCCAGAAGACTGAAAAAATGAAAACATAGTGTCATTTAACAACTATAGAGCATTTAAAAATGACTTAAGTTTTCTGAATTCTATTTTTCTCATCTGAAAAGCTCTAATTTTCTTTTCTCAACTGAAGCTAATCTCATAAAGATGTCTTGAGATGTCCTAAAAATTATTAATAAACTATAAAGCACCTATAAAAGACCAAAGTTATTATTATGAATATTTTATTAACAGATACCTACTATAAATTGTAGTTGTTTTCAAAGCCAGAAGTTGGACTGGAAATATTGGAAATACTAATGAAACAATTTAGAAATCAGCTAATTGTGACTTCCTGGATATAACAGTTAAGGAATTATATCAACCATCTCTTCTGTAACAACAAATGTGCTCCTGAAAACTATGCCAAAAATGGTAAATTCACAAATATAAAGCACAAATGTCTGGAATCACCTTATTCTGTTTATGGAAAATGTTAATATTGACATCAATAAATAAAAATTCTGACCAACCGTGTGCTGTTATCTTTGGTAGTTTCAGAAAGTTCTGCTGTCAACCACTGAACTGTGAAATGCTCAAGTAAAAGCAGAGAAAAGGCAAATACAGGTTTGTTTTTGTTTTTGTTTTTTTTTTGTAATGTCAAGTAAGCAATATACTGAACAGCAAAATAGCACTAAGTGGGACTGTTTTTGCAATAATAACAGATGACTTCAGAGGAGTACTCACAGTGGATAAAGCAGTTTTTTGCTATTTTATTTGATTTCTGTGTCAGTTAGGGTTATTTATGCAGAGAAGAAATTCTCAATAATGCAACAGAAAAACACAATTTATTCCAAGCATATAGGTTAGCTCGCAGAAATGAAGTTGGAAAAATGAAGGCTGAGGACAAGAATCACTGTTATCAGGGGATCTGGAAGTAGGAATGATTGGTAATATCTTTACATTATAACCATGGGAACGAGTTTCTTCACTTGAGTCATCTGATGGAAATGTAAATTCCCAAGTGAGATGGTCTGATTGGTGCTTTGGGTCACAAGCCACTCTTGATCTGTGGAATACGGCACCTGATTGACAGTTCCACCAAGTCTTCTTACCATCATCGAGACATGGTGCTTCTCTTAGTTTAAATTCTCCAGAAGCATACCCTGAGATGACAGTTTATCTGCAAATGATGGTTTAAGTGCTTCTGGGAAAAACTTAAAAGGATGTGGGAAGGGAGAACAAGGAGGAAGTCAACCAGGAGTGGGATCCCAGGAAAATTATGTCCAGGGTAACTTCACCCTGATCCTACAAGGGAGCTCCACGATATAAGTGAGGTCTAGTGTCATCTCAACAGGATTTCTTAGTTCTGTACCCACTCTCAGTGGTTATGGGCTTTCTCTGGAGAGGGGAGATTGTAAATCCTCAGGCACTTTTGTCTTTTTGGGCATGCAAGGCAAAGTGTGCTAGTAGACCAAATAAACCAAAGGCCGTCCTTCAGAAAAAGCTGGCAAAGGGGCATGTGGCAGAGCACTCAAAAAAAAAAAAAAAAAAAAAAGAGTAAATGTGGCCTAAGGAATTCTGGGAGCTATACTTTTTTTTTTTTTTCTAAAGATTTACTTATTTATTTTAGAGAAAGGGAGAGCCTGAGGCGCACATGAATGGAGGGAGGGGCAGAGGGAACAGGAGAGAAGCAAAGTCCCTCTGAGCAGAGAGCCTGAGGCTCAATGGGGCTCCATCCCACAACCTGTGAGATCAGGACCTGAGCAGAAACCAAGAATCAGCTGCTCAACTGACTGAGCCACCCAGGCGCCCATGGGAGCTTATTTCTTTAAAGGAAAACTGCAGCACGGGGGAGGGATGTTGGGTAAATGAAAACAATAAAAAGCCCATTGTAATATTCAAACCACTTAGTGAGATTATAATCTTTATTTTCCCAGTTTTTAAACCCAGGGAAGTTAACTGTTTTGTCACTGATCTAGTGGTAAGACCAAGACCCACTGGGCCAGTGATTTTTTTCATCATATTCTAAAACAACTGACTTGGCAGCATTGTATATTTCATTTGCTTTTTATTCCCCCCATTTGCATTTTGCTTGTAGAAATGGACAATTGTTTCAGCAGAGGGCATTGCACATTGTGTGTGCAATGTTCTCACGCACATTCTAGTTACCAGATTACCCTAAAGAGCTTTCCAACATAGGTTTTGTGGCTCCCACACACCAGGATGAAAACAGAGTCCCAGGTAGGATTCAAGAAACTATTTCTTAGGATGGGTACATATACCTTACCAGAAGAGGCAGATAATTATGGGTACATGAGAAGGAAAAGAAATGCCATTCCTTCACCCTACTTAAAACAAGTAAGAATGAAATTTTTATCCCTTAGCAAAATAATGGCAGAAGGGAAGAAAAATTTAGGAAGAGATGACCTTCTGCATTCTACAGACCACAATTTCAAATGGCTATTTTAGTATGGAAAACAAAGGCATGCAAATAAGAATGCAAAATATCACTACCTCTTTCGTAGTATTTCAGGGATGGAGAAGAGCAAAAGGGGAGAATTAACCTTGACAGTTCCATGTCCTAACATATGAGCATAAAACTCTGTTGTCATTCAAGAAAACATTCTGGGAAAGTGGGCTCACTCCCTGGTGTTTCATTGCTTAAGCACCACGAGAGTGTTTAAGAAATGAAAGGAAACAGGATTTCCCTAGAAGGAAAGGTCATATTTTATTTTTCCCATAAATCCCGAACATTTGCAGGCAGGGCTGTCTGTATAACTTGTGGGGCCCAGTGCAAAATGGAAATATGGGCTGTTGTTAAAGAAGGAGGAAAAATAAGTGTCCTTAAAGGTTCTACAGTATAAACCTTTCTCCTTTCTTCTGACTATCTCAACCAGTTTTTATATTATTTATTGCCTGGATCTTCTAGGTGCCTGCATTTCACTCTTTTCTTCTGGGAACATCTTCCACCCCATCCTAGGTGGTCTTTCCCTTACTCACAACAGAAGACATGGCCTTGTTCCTGCTATTCTCTGACATAGGATCTGAAGGCTTCAACCTGGACAATCTAGCCAGTCCCAGACACTCTTCCTCATTGGCACTGATGTGGAAATGTAAGTCTAATGCAGATAACTACACTGGAGGTCGAGGGGGGGGGGGTGTCTCTTCCTAGAGGAACTGGGACTATTTGTGTTTATTTTCTAAGCAGAAAATTATGATTTAATGGTTTCACTGAACAAATATAACCAGGACTTAGGTTTTTCAATATGCATAACTAATGAAAAGCATTTTTCAAAAGTTTAAAAAAAAATTACTTTTTTTTTTCCTATCTTGTGCTTGGCCATATTGTTTTTGGACGGTGAGGCATATATAGGCCCTCTCTTTATGGCTGGCCTGAAAAAAATGCTTTTGCTCTGCATCTTAACCTTTCTACTTCTAGAATAGTACATTTGCCCATTGCTTCCTCCCTAATCTCTCCCCATTAACACAGTGAAGAACAGAGTTGGATTTTCCTTACTCAGCTTGGACTTGATTGGTGATTGCCAGCACTGTCCCTGCGGCTGCTGCTTAGGTTCCATTTTCATCCCTCATTATGCCAGTTCTTACAAACTTTCCCTCCCTTTGTCTCCTTTCCCCCTCCAAGTCAGTGGCCTTGCAGAGCTAGGCAGCAGAGTAGAAGCTAGAGCTGTTGACGCTTTGGTTCTACAATAGCCTAAACATCCTGTTCTCCTGAAGAGTCCCTCGCCCTCCCACCCACTCCCAAATATTCTGTAAAAGAGAAGCCTGCCTCTTCAAATGAAATCTTATATACAGAGGTTTTAACAAATCAAAAGTAAAAAGATCACAGAGCAGGCCATCTTAGCCATCACTCATGCACAACCCCCACCCCTAGTGGGCTTCAGAGTACAGTTTGAAAATCACTGATTGGGCTAAACTTTTCATTTCACAGACAAAGAAAATGAATGTCTTGGTAAGTTGCTCAAAATTGCAGAGCTTATAAGTCACAGAAGCTAGGTCTTACCAATTCCAAATCCAGGGGACTTCTTTTCTCAAAAGGTTGAAGGACAGCTGTGGGTAGATAAAGTAAACTGAATCCATGAAAGCTCAAAACACCATTTGTAGTTACGTCATGGTGATGGTTTCAATCCTCTATCCCCCCCCCATTCTTAAAAGGCATCATTAGAGAAAAGTTCAAGTTTTGGGGGCCAGACATGCATAGTTTTAAATCCTATATCTGACTTGCATTGGGCATCTTTGAGACTCAATATCTTATGTGTAAAATGGGGATGACAACATCTATATGATAGGGCTTTTATAAAGATTAAGTAGTAATTAGGCATAGAGCTTAGAGAGGGAAAATGTAGGAACCCCTGTATCTCCCTGTCAAGGCCCCTAGTGAGGGGATTCCCAGACACCCAGATACTTCAGGCTGCACTGCTACCCTCCCTGCCCCTAGGCTATGTCCTGACCTCCTCACATGATTACCACAAAGGACTCTGTCCCTTGGTGAAGGACTCACCATAGCTGGTATTAGGGGCATGGGCTTTTAATAAGCAAATACAATGTGACAGAGATCCAATCAACTGTGTAGATTTAAAAAGGCAAGCCACAGCAACCTACATACTCAACAAGATAAGAATGATAAACAGCTTTTAATAAAAAAAAAGAATATTCTACTGCATGCAATTTCCTTTAAACTGTCTCATATCTCTCTGGGTGGCTGCTGCTGCTGTTGTTACAATCTTGTTGAAAGCAGATATGGAAGGGTATATTCAGTTTAAAGTATCATCCAAAGAACTGAGTATTTAGGAGACAAGATGACCCTCCACCTCATCTTTACAGCAGACAGCTCCTTTGTGGTATTTCTGGTCTCAGAGCCAAAGACCCACTCATCAGTGCAAAAAACAGGGTGATGGGTACAATTCTAGCTGTGCAAAATAACAAATATGAAGTGTATGTGTGCGCCTGTGCATGTGTGTGTTTGCCCATGTGCATTTGTCTGAATGTGTAGGCTCAGAGAATGAGTATATGAATGTGGATTATAATGACTACAGTGAAAAAAATAAAAACAGGCAAAAATTCTCATCCTACATACATAGTATTCCCTTCCCTTGATAGGGAAATACAGGTGGGCTATGACATTTTTTATTTTAATCAAGGTGTCATTAGGGCATAAATTCCAAACTAAGGGGAAAATAGTACGAGATTATCTTCAGAAAAACCACAATTTAAAGAAATTAAAGAAATTTATTAAAGAAAAGAAGTTAAAGAAAAAAAAGACAATTAAAGAAAAAAATAAGTAAAAGTTATCAATGCACAATAATACATGTTACAGCTAAAATAAAAGATTAAGAATGAAGGATGCCTGGGTGGCTCAGTTGGTTAAGTGGCTGCCTTCAGCTCAGGTCATGATCCCAGCATCCTGGGATCGAGTCCCACATCAGGCTCCTTGCTCGGCAGGGAGCCTGCTTCTCCCTCTGCCTCTGCCTGTCTCTCTGTCTGCCTGTGCTCGCGCTCTCTCTCTCTCTAACTAATAAATAAATAAAATCTTAAAAAAAAAGATTAAGAATGAATGTAGAGGGGGAGGAGTCAAGATGGCAGAGAAGTAGCAGGCTGAGATGACATCAGATAGCAGGAGATCAGCTAGATAGCTTATCAAACCATTCCGAACACCTACAAATCCAACAGGAGATTGAAGAGAAGAAGAGCAGCAATTCTAGAAACAGAAAATCAACCACTTCCTGAAAGGTAGGACCAGTGGAGAAGTGAATCCAAAGCGACGGGGAGATTGACTGTGGGGGGAGGGGCTGGCTCCTGGCAAGGGGGAGCAATGGAGCACAAAATCAGGACTTTTAAAAGTCTGCTCCACTGAGGGACATCACTCCAGAGGCTAAACCGCGGTGAAACCCACGTGGGGACAGCGTGGTCTCAGGTCCTGTGGGGTCACAGAAGGATCGGGGGTGTCTGAGTGTGACAGAGCTCACAGGTATTAGAGCAGGGAAGCTGGCTACAGAGACCGAGCTGAGGAGTGAGCTTTCAACTCAGGGTTACCTTGAACTGTGATCCATGGCACAGGCTACTGTTCTGTGAGCGGGGAGCCTACAAGATCCAGGGTGACCTTCCTGGAAGAGCTCAGGGATCTGTGGGGTTTGGAGATTCCAGGTGGGGCTGTGTGCCACAGAAAGAGATGCTTGGTCACAGGCTGGTTGAGCTTAGAGCGTGGCCGAAGGCCAGGGAGACAGGAGTGAATGAACGCTTTTCTCCGAGGGCGCACTGAGGAGTGGGGCCCCGAGCTCTTGGCTCCTCCAGGCCAGAGATTGGGAGTCTGCCATTTTCATTCCCATCCTCTGGAACTCTATGGAAAGTGTTCAGGAAACAAAAGCTCCCAAAAGCAAACCCGAGCAGATTACTTAGCCTGACCCCTGGTAAGGGTGGTGAAATTCTGCCTTGGGCAAAGACACTTGAGAATCACTACAACAGGCCCCTCCCCAAGACAAGAACTCTGTAACATACAGATCAGCAAGAAATCCACCCACCACCAAGTTCACTTACCAAGGAGAACAGCAGAATTCCAGAGGAGGAGAAAGCAAAGCATGGAATTCATGGCTTTCTCCCCATGATACTTTAGTCTTGCAAAGTTAATTAATTTTTTTTTAATTTTATTTTTTTCTTCTGCTAAATTTTTTTAACTTTTACTCTTTCCTTTTCTAACGTTTTTTAACTAGTTTATCTTGACAATAACTTTCAAAAAATCTTTCTTGAAACTTAATTATTATAGTCACATCTTATCCTTCATTGTATCTAACTTTATTTTTTGTATACACATAGGGTTTTTTCTTCTAAAAAAATGTAGTACATAACTTCTTCTAATAGATCAAAGTATACCCTAAATCTAGCACAGGGCTTTATTCTAGTCTCCAGCCTGAGCAAATTCTCTCCACTTTATTTTTCTTTATTCTCCCAACCAACTTATCAACTCCTTTTTTAGAAATTAAAAAAATTTTTTTCATCTTTATAGTCATATTCCATCCCTTCATCATGTTTACCCTTATATGTTTTTCATTCTTGAAAATTCTGGAGGTAGTTTCTTTTAAGAGACCAAAATACTCCCAAAATTAAGTGGGTGAACCTGTTCTATTCATCAGTCCAATATATACCTTTTTCATACATTTTTTTCTTTCTTTTTCTTCTTTTAAAATTTTTTTTTCTGAACTTCTTTTTTTAAATTATTTATTTATTTGTCAGAGAGAGAGAGAGAGAGAGAGAGAGAGCACACAAGCAGGCAGAGAGGCAGAGAGAGAAGCAGGCTCCCTGCCGAGCAAGGAGCCCATGCGGGACTCGATCCCAGGATCCTGAGATCATGACCTGAGCCAAAGGCAGCGGCTTAACCCACTGAGCCATGCAGGCGCCCCTTCTGAACTTCTTTTTATCGCCTTTCTTCCCCTCACAATTTGGGGTCTTCTCTGATTTGGTTAAAGCACATTTAACTGGGGTTTTTGCCACCCTTTTGGTATTTTATTCACTCCTTCATATATTCTTACCTGGATAAAATGACAAGGTGGAAAAACTCACCACAAAAAAAAGAACAAGAGGCAGTACCGAAGGCCAGGAACCTAATCAATATGGACATTGGTAATATGTCAGATCTAGGTTTCAGAATGACGATTTTCAAGGTGCTAACTGGGCTTGAAAAAGGCATGGAAGATACCAGAGAAGCCCTGTCTGGAGAAATAAAAGCCCTTTCTGAGAACTAAAATTTAACCAAGTTGAAATTAAAAAAGCTATTAATGAGGTGCAATAAAAAATGGAGGCTCTTACTGCTAGGATAAATGAGGCAGAAGAGAGAATTAGTGGTATAGAAGACCAAATGACAGAGAATAAAGAAGCTGAGCAAAAGAGAGACAAACAACTACTGGACAACAAGAGGAGCATTCAAGAGATAAGTAATACCATAAGACGAAACAACATTTGAATAATTGGAATTCCAGAAGAAGAAGAAAGAGAGAGGGGAGCATAAGGTGTATTGAAGAGAATTATTGTAGAGAATTTCCCGAATATGGTAAAGGGAACAAGCATCAAAATCCAGGAGGAACAGAGAAGCCCCCTCAAAATCAATAAGAATAGGTCCACATCCCATCATCTAATAGTTAAATTTACAAGTCATAGTGACAAAGAGAAAATCCTGAAAGCAGCCCTGGACAAGAACCCTGTAATGTACAATGGTAGAATTATTATATTGGCAAGAGACTTATCCACAGAGACCTGGCAAGCCAGAAAGAACTGGTATGATATATTTAGAGCACTAAATGAGAAAAGCATGCGGCCAAGAATACTATATCCAGCTAGGCTATCACTGAAAATAGAAGGAGAGATAGAGGGGCATCTGGGTGGCTCAGTGGGTTAAGCCACTGCCTTTGGCTCAGATCATGATCTCAGGGTCCTGGGATCGAGTCCCGCATCGGGCTCTCTGCTTGGCGGGGAGCCTGCTTCCTCCTCTCTCTCTGCCTGCCTCTCTGCCTCCTTGTGATCTCTGTCAAATAAATAAAATCTTAAAAAAAAAAAAAGGAGAGATAGAAAGCTTCCAGGACAAATAAAACCTAAAAGAATTTGCAAACACCAAACAAGCTCCATAGGAAATATTGAAAGGGGTCCTCAAAGCAAAGAGAGAGCCTAAAAGTAGTAGACCAGAAAGGAACAGAGACAATATACAGTAACAGTCACCTTACAGGCAATACAATGGCACTAAATTCAGATCTCTCAATAGTTACCCTGAATGTAAATAGGCTGAATGCCCCAATCAAAAGACACAGGGTATCAGAATGGATAAAAAAAACAAAACCCATCAATATGCTGCCTACAAGAAACTCATTTTAGACCCAAAGACACCTCCAGATTTAAAGTGAGAGGGTGGAAAAGAATTTACCATGCTAATGATCATCAAAAGAAAGCTGGGGTGGCAATCCTTAGATCAATTAGATTTTAAACTAAAGACTATAATAAGAGATGAGGAAGGACACTATATCATACTCAAAGGGTCTGTCCAATAAGAAGATCTAACAATTTTAAATATCTATGCCCTAACATGGGAGCAGCCAAATACAGAAACCAATTAATAACAAAATCAAAGAAACACATTGACAATAATACAATAATAGTAGGGGACTTTAACACACCCCTCACTGAAATGGACAGATCATCCAAGCAAAAGATCAACAAGGAAATAAAGGCCTTAAATGACACACTGGACCAGATACCCATCACAGATATATACAGAACATTCCACCCCAAAGCAACAGAATACACATTCTTCTCTAGAGCACATGGAACATTCTCCAGAATAGATCACATCCTGGGTCACAAATCAGGTCTCAACCAGTATCAAAAGATTGGGATCATTTCCTGCTTATTTTCATACCACAATGCTCTGAAGCTAGAACTCAATCACAAGAGGAAATTTGGAAAGAACTCAAATACATGGAGGCTAAAGAGCATCCTACTAAAGAATGAATGGGTCAACCAGGAAATTAAAGAAGAATTAAAAAAATTCATGGAAACAAATGATAATGAAAACACAATGGTTCAAAATCTGTGGGACACAGCAAAGGCAGTCCTGAGAGGAAAATATATAGTGATACAAGCCTTTCTTAAGAAACAAGAAAGGTCTCAAATACACAATCTAACCCTACACTTAAAGGAGCTGGAGAAAGAACAAAAAAGAAAACCTAAACCCAGTAGGATAAGAGAAATAATAAAGATCAGAGCAGAAATCAATGAATTAGAAACAAACAAACAAACAAACAAAAAAACCAATAGAACAAATCAATGAAACTAGGAGCTGGTTCTTTGAAAGAATTAATAAGATTGATAAATCCCTGGCCAGACTTATCAAAAAGAAAAGGGAAAGGACCCAAATAAATACAATCATGAATGAAAGAGGAGAGATTGCAACCCACACCAAAGAAATACAAACAATTGGGGCGCCTGGGTGACTCAGTGGGCTAAAGCCTCTGCCTTCGGCTCAGGTCATGGTCCCAGGGTCCTGGGATCATCAAGCTCTCTGCTCAGCAGGGAGCCTACTTTCCCCTCTCTCTCTGCTGCCTCTCCCTACTTGTGATCTCTGTCTGTCAAATAAATAAATAAAATCTTAAAAAAAAAGAAATACAAACAATTATAAGAACATATTATGAGCAATTATATGCCAGCAAATTTGATTTCTGTTTCTAGAAACAGAAAATCAAATTTTTTGTCTTTGGAATTGTTCACTATCTGACATATTGTGCATTTTCCTTATTATCTTTTTTTGTTGTCTTCCCCCACACTCTGAATATAAATTCTCTGAAGGCAGGGATTTTTATCTAATTTGTTCACTGTTGGACCCCCTAGAGTAATGTCTGCTACATAGCATGAACTCAATAAACATTTGTTGAGTAAATAAAATTTAATTTTTATATACTCTCAGACTGCTGAATGAGCATATACTGGGCAATAAGTAACACCTTGATATAGTCCAAATATTATAAAGTATATAGCCACCTTTTAAATAATAACATAACAGAATAATAGTATCATACAACATAATAACTTTTCCCTACAAAAAGTTGTAGGGAATAAATTTTCCCTACAAAAGTTATTTTCCCTAAAGAAGATCCTTCTTGGGAAGCCTGGGTGGCTCAGTTGGTTAAGCAGCTGCCTTTGGCTCAGGTCATGATCCCAGCATCCTGGGATTGAGTCCCCCATCGGGCTCCTTGCTCAGCAGGGAGCCTGCTTCTCCCTCTGCCTCTGCCTGCCAATCTGTCTGCCTGTGCTCACTCTCTCTGACAAATAAATAAAAAAAAATCTTAAAAAAAAAAGAAGACCCTTCTTTCCTCAAATTCTGAGGGAACCTACAGTGGGTTCACGATCCTCCTGAAACAGACCCTAAGAAAAGAAGTTTATTTAGGTGGTGTAGGAAGTGCCAGTAGTGGAGGGAAAATGATACAGGAAAGCAAAAGCATCTAGTGAAGGATGAATTGTTCACCTGGCTGTAAGGCTCTGTTATGGGTGCTGACTCCCACAAGGGAAACTCTGGAAAACCTTATCCCACACAAGAAACAAGGAAGCTGGGATATTTATACACCGACTCCCATCAGTCATTGATAGAGAGTTGTTCCTGTGGATGTTAATTTGTCTAGTGTTTCCAGGTAGTTATAGACAGTTCTAGAAATGCAGACACTGGCAGTTTGAAAGCCCACCAAAGTGACAGAGTCAGAGGAATAACGCTGGGGACTTGTCAGCTAATGTTATAAAACCCAACACCATCCTGTCATCCCAAATATGGGAACATTCAGAAACTCTACACTCAGTGATAAGCTGCAATAATTCATACTAAGTAGCAGCAGCTTTGAAGTTTCTCCAAGAGACTTTGCAGAGCAGGGATCTTAATACATGGGAGATGGAAAAAGATCAGGAAAAACAAGGCAGACCCTGCAATGCCAATGGTGATATGCTTACATGCGTGATACCTACTTGGGACTCCTGGAAACATTGTTAGGAATTTGGAGACTATGGAAAACCTGTTACCATAGAAGGTGTCTGTTAGACTTTACTGAGTGACGTTAAAAAAAAGATCAAGTACATAGAGAAATATAATCTCAGTGTGAGTTCAGATGTGGATGATTCAATGAAAGAGAATATAGTTCAGAAACAGAGTCAAGTGTTGTTATGATTTTGTTAAATTAACATTTCTTAAGTGGAGCACAGGATACCAGATGGCAAGCTGCTGTTCAAAAAAATTTAAAAAAAATCACAAGAGAAATTGAAATAGAGAAGTTTATTACTCATAGATCCTGGAATAAGTATACAGCACAGATCCAGGGGCCACATGAGGAGGTTAAGGCAGGGTGCAGGGAGAGGAAGAAAGATAGGACCTAAGTCTCCTGTCTTTGTTAGGGTCTATGAGTAGAGTGCTTTGGGTTTCCTGGAATAAGGTTATATTGGTCAATTCAAACCAAAAAAAGTGGGGTTTTGTTAAGCTCCACAGGGGTTTTTCCTAAGGCACACACAAGTGAAAAGCCTTGGGAGGCTGAAAAGACTATTAATCACAAATGCTGTTGGGGAAGTTACATGAGGAATTTAGCATTTACTTGTGACTCTGTTTAGGTCATGTGCTTGCATAAAGGACTAGTATCAGTTTAGGGTCCTGCAGGCTGCCAAACAAAATGGATACTGAGACAACAATACCATGGAGTATCTTATTTAAATTCTCAACAAGCCTGCATGAGAATTTTGTGACATTTCTAACCAGTGCCTAAACAAAAGAGTGCTCAACAAAATTGTTCCTGGAAAATGACCTAATTTGGGGAAGTTGGGGGGTGATCCTTAGCTTATAATAAAGTCAAGAGAAATAAAATACTTAGATGTAAAAAATTAAGCTGAGAAATTAATATAGACAAAAAAATCATATATCTTTAAATATGAAAGAAATGACTTTCCATTTGGAAAGCATTAAAAAAAGTCAATATATTTGACTAAATATACAAAATTGCATGTTACAAAAAATCAATAAGATATTAAAATATAATTTTAAGTTTAATGATAAAAATACATTGCCATATAGTTGATAGACTAATAATCAGTATCCTTAATATATAAAACACTGTTACATGTCATTAAAAATAAAATGAACATTACCATACTAAGTCTTAATAGTAACTAAATCAACTAGAACTAAAGCAAGTATTTTATAATTTTTTAGGAGGTGTAATTTATCACGTTTTTCTTTTATGGATTGTGCTTTTGGTATCAAGAACTCCTTGCCTAGCTCTAAATCTCAAAGACTTTCTTCTGTTACTTTCTAAGTTTTATTGTTTTATATTTTACATTACATCTGTGATCATTTTGACTTAATTTTTATATAAGGGATGAGGTTTAAGTTAAGATTCATTATTTTATTTTGTCCATTTTCTATTAGGTTGTTGAATTGTAGATAGTCGTTACTTATTCCGGATATAACTCCTTTGTCAGATATTGTATTGTGAATATGTTTCCTAGTCTATTTTCCTAATAGTATCTTTTTATAAAAAGTAAATTTTAATTTTGATAAAGTCTGACATATCATGATGAAGACTGTGAAGAGTATGGTTAGATCTTTAATGTTTAGCTAAGACAACTGTCTCCTCTAAGGGCATGAAGATACTCTCCTGTGCAGTTTTTGAAAATCTTTGTCTGCCTTTGGCTCAGGTCATGATCTCAGGGTCCTGGGATCAAGCCCCGCATTGGGCTCTCTGCTCAGCAGAGAGCCTGCTTCCCCACCTCTCTCTGCCTGCCTCTCTGCCTACTCGTGATCTCTCTCTGTCAAATAAATAAACAAAATATTTGAAAAAAAATCTTTGTCATCTTATCTTTTACATTTAAGGCTAAGATCTATGTTGATTTGGTTTTGTATATGAAGTATGGGAAGAATTGAAGGTTTGTTTATTTGTTTCTCCTACACTAATATCCAGTTGTTACAGCACTATTTGTTAAGTCTACTTTCCTACTGAATTGACTTGGTAATTCGGTTGAAAATCAATCTATCTATCTATCTATCTACCTATCTCCTGAGTCTATCCTGTTCCATTGATCTATTTGTTTATCTTTATGCCAAAACCATAGTCTTTGTTAATGTAGCTTTTATAATACATCTTGAAATTAGGTAATGATAGATCTTCAACTTACTTTTTCTTTGTCAAGATTATTTTGGTTATTGCACATCCTTTGCATTTCCATATAAATTTTAGAATAAGATTACAATACCTTCAAAAAAGTCTTGCTAAGATTTCAACTGAGATTTCATTGAATCTGTAGATGAATTTAGAAAAATAGGTATTTTAACAATATTTTTCTAATCCATGAACATGGTATATTTTTTCATTGATTTAGATTGTTTTAAATTTCTCTCTGGAATGTTTTGATCTTGGGAAAGGCAAGGCTGGCATTTTCAGAGAATTACCAAAAATTTCTGTTTTAGCAGCCTAATAAGCCTTATCCTTAACAGAGTAGTAAATTGCTTCCATTAAGTGATTTGAGCAAGTAAGAATGCCAATCCTATAACAAGATTATTCTATCAGGAAAACTTATTAAAGTCCTTAAAAAAGGACCTAGTGCATGTTAGGTATTACTACCATGAGTTATTGAAACTCAGTATGAATTCATTTTATACCAAGGACCTGACAGAATGGTTTCAGGCCAATTCTGATGGAAGAAAAAGAAAGTTATAGCACAGAATATAGTTTGCGCTGATGAGAGCTCCATGAGAAGCCTTCTGTAACTAGGAGGAGCAGAAAAGCATATCTACTATTCACCTGGGATGCAGATGGAGCCAATGAGTGGTGGAAATACACTGAAATGCAGCCTGAACTACTGTGCAACTTTGCCCATAGACATCTCTGTTAACTTCCTGAAATGGAGGAAACTTCAAGGCCTGCCCAGTGTGCCCTGGGGACATGGCCTCCTTCTTCACTGTTAGCAGGAAAGGTAGAGAGGGGAGCACTTCAAAGAGCCACTCTCCCTGCCCAGAGATCTGAAACCTCCTCCACCCACTGTTGTGATGTTCTCTAGTCAGACTGCCAAAGATCAAAAGCTGTCTCCAGCTGCCTGCCTCTCCACACACACATACTGAAAAGCTAATCACATTAGCCACTTCATAAGGAATAAATTATTTCCTCTCCACTTTGATTTCTCCTCTTCTATCCCTGTATTATGGCCAGTAAAATGGCTCTCTCCATATCATTCTATCCATGAATTTCCTTTTTCCTTATCTATTATGTCACAAAAGCTCTTTTTCTGTGGTTTGGACGACCTCCTTGAGACTAGCGGCTTCAAGCTCTAGATATGCTCCCATCACCCATATTTAAACCACCCCTCTCATGGTTCCATTAGCATGCCTTCATAATTCAAGAAGTCTAAGTGTCACAAATAACTGAAAGAGCAATTTATTCCTTACAAGAATGTATTTACCATTCACAGATGCTGAGCATCTTGTTTTCAAAAGTACAGATTCCAAGGATATACCTTCAAAACTCTAACTCTGTATGTATGTGGAAGGGGCTGAGAGGTCTGCTTTTTACCAGTTATGCCATATGACATTGCTACAGCTGGTCTGAGTACCATGCTTGGAAAATCTCAGGGTAAGAGCAAAGCATAAATGAGTCACATAAGGATGAAATGGTAGAACATAGGAAGGAAATGACACATATTGGAATTTTACTAGAAGGTAAACACCCTGCAGGTTTGTCCCTTCTCACCTGGTCACTGGGAGCATTACTGATGGCTAAGGCTGAGGTCTGCAGTGGATGAACGTGATGTTACTTCTCCTTCAGTTTGGTTAGAATCAATAGTTCTTCCTTGCTGACCTCGGCGCACTTCTGCCAAGGCACCACAAATGGCATCTCTCAGCCATAACCTCCATCTAGCTCCTGGTTTAGGCTGTCAATGTTTTATATATAGCCTTTGCTGTGGTTTTTCTGCATATTTCTCAGATGCTAAGGGTCTCAGTTGGTCTCCCCCTGGAAGTATCCAGAAGCTGCGGATCCCTTTATGCCACATAAGAGCTGAAGGAACCTCAGGAGCATTGTTTTTGTTTTTGTTTTTGTTTTTTTGTCCTGAGCAGTCCAGCAGGCATTTCTAACATACTGCATGGGTGATGCCATAATCAGGATGCAGTCCTTCTGAGGCAGCTAGATATCCTTCCATTCTTCATATAAGCAAGTGAGGAACATGCCCTACACAATGGGGTTCAAACTTGTCTTGTTGGATACCCATTTCCAATATGGGTAACTGTATTCTGTGTCTGGCAAAAGTCATTGTTTCAAGGAGTTGGCCCATTAGGGCCTTGGAATTTTTAGCTGTGCATCTCTAGAGATAGCAGAAATAAGAAGTGCAGTTTATCCCTCTCTCTCCACAGCTCTCCCTCTTTTCTGAGAATTACTGTGTCAAAACCCATTTCTATAATGTGAAAATAGTCTCTTTTCAGTAGGAAAAAAAAATGATGTGAACATGCCAAATTAGACCAAGATTAGAGATAAGTAAAGATGATCAAGTGACCAGACTGCCAGAAATGTTAAAGCACAGACTTCTTCCATTGTTCATTTGCTCCTCCAGAACTTCACTCTGTCTTGTCCCTGACTCTTCAAGGTAGTTTTCTGGTTATTATATGATTTATGTATCTGATTTAAAAGAATACGTATTGGGGTGCCTGGGTGGCTCAGTGGGTTGAAGCCTCTGCCTTCGGCTCAGGTCATGATCCCAGGTCCTGGGATCAAGCCCTGCATCAGTCTCTCTGCTCAGCGGGGAGCCTGCTTCCTCCTCTCTCTCTGCCTGCCTCTCTGCCTACTTGTGATCTCTAAAAAAAAAAAAATAAAATAAAAAATAAATAAATATATATATTACACATATATATATAATAATATATCGATAGATAGATAGATAGAGATAGAGATACAGATGTAGATATAGATATATGGGACAAGCTAAATTCCTGCAGCGGCTACAATAGTTGTCCCAAGGTTATAACTGATATTTATTATATTGCTCTTCTACAATCCATTCTAGAATTCCCTTATCCCCCTATCTCAACCAGTATTTTGACTAGTTTTTTGCTTGTCCATGATAACCCAGACTTTTATCCCTGAAAGCTTTGAGGCCTCTGTTAGGCTATGATTATTATAATCGCCCATTTGCAGTTATCATTAGACAAGGAAACACAATTCTAGGTCTTCCAGACATGTTCTTTCCTGCCTCCTTTTTTGTCTCATTTCAATTCACTCTTACTTCATTGGGTGGTGGGAAACATGATAACACTTTGGAGCACCAGATATTTATGCATTTGTGTGTCATTGACTTACTATAAGACAGTCTTTTTTTTTTAATATTTTATTTATTTGACAGACGGATCACAAGTAGGCAGAGAGGCAGGCAGAGAGAGAGGGGGAAGCAGGCTCCCTGCTGAGCAGATAGCCCAAAGCGGGGCTTGATCCCAGGACCCTGAGACCATGACTTGAGCTGAAGGCAGAGGCTTTAACCCACTGAGCCACCCAGGTGCCCCATAAGACAGTCTTTTAATTAGGACTTTATTTATTGCCTTTTTTCATATACCTCTTCTGATATAAACTTCAGCTTAGATCCTATATACAATACCCCTTGAAAAATCTGGATTTTTCAGTTTTCCTAGTATAGAGTTACACTTCTGAATAGTTGGGAGTTTCAATAGTTTCCCTTGGGAAATGGTTTCCCAAGGGAAACTATTGAAAGAACTGCTGCTGGATTATACTGTATTGTATTATATTGTATTGGATTGTATTGCATTGTGTTGTATTGTATTATATTGTATTTGGAGCCATTACAGGGTTGTTTCTCAAGGAGACCCAGAAACCCCTTCAACTGACAGGTTCTAAGTTTGAAAACTGGCTGAGGTCTGGAAACTAGGTGAGACATTGTGATTATTTCCAGTAAGGTAGCTAATGTTCACCTCCTACTCACTAGGTATTGGTCATGTTTTGATTAAATGATTCAATCAAGACTCTAGTTGACTCTCTGTTGTAGTTCTTTCCTGAATGATAGAGTATTTTCTAGGCATGCAAGCTAAAACTTGAACCAGGCTATTGGTCTATAAATGAAAAGGTCTATCTTTAGGAAGGCAAGCATTATCTTTTGAGGCACCTAACTCAATGAAGTATTTTCACAGTCTCTAGGCAAGGAAGGCTGCTATGCTCCATCAAGGGGGAATGGAACTCTTCTGCTTCAAAAGAATCTGGAGATTCAAGGTTCTCAAGCACATCTATTAAGATATTCTCATTCCAGATCTCAGGTCTCACCCCCTTCCATCAGGACCTTTACTTTAGCACAGGAGACTTGCTGTGAATTTTCCTTTGTAAATATGTAACTCAGCTACTCTAGAAGGCTGATATTCTGTACAGTCTACTCTTGGTTTATAGGAGAGGAGGAGCACTTTGAATCATATCATGAATCCTTACTGTTTTTATGCAATGCCCCTATTTATCTCATCTAACCTGGATTTTCTTCCCTTGAGGCACTAATGACATTTAATATCAACCAAGAACCCTGTCATTATATCTCCCCAATACTGGAGATATTAGGTAAACCAAAGCATCCTCTACCACCCAGTTCACCATAGGTAAGATTCTTAGTAATCTGACATGACAGCATGCCAATGGTTACCACTACTTTCACTTACCACCAGAAATGGATCATTGCTACCAACTGTCCTGAAAATTATCTATTTTCAAAATGCTATTCTGAAAATCTTTTCCTGGAACCACATTAGTACCAATTTCTTTAGTTTGGATATTCCAAACAATGACTTCTAAGAGAAATACTTGAACCAACTATTTTACTTGTGATATAATCTCAGGAAATACCAGGAGAGTAGGAGAGTGAGGAAATGAGATGGAAAAAGAAAATAGATATCAAGAAGGATTTGTTATCAGACACATTACCACCAGGGGTAATTGAAGCTTGAGTCCAATGGGACCAAAATAGAAATGTATCTGTGAGTTATCTGCATTGAAGAAGAAGTTCAAGTATTTATTACCCAAATCCAGAAACTCATTGCTTGAAAGGTATCCCTAAGGGGTATTAATTCTTCAGCATTTCAGTCCTGCTGTAAAGTAGTCAAAGCAAACCTTAGGTGCCAGAGAAGCAAATAAATGAAGGTGATGACAGTTAGAAGTCACATTGACACGCACCAAATGAGTGAGGGTGAGGTGGTAAAGGTGGGTCACCAAGAGCAATTACTACAGAGATCGTTGGCAGCTTTCATGTTTGGTAGCCCTAAGTGATTTTCAAATGCTTTTTAAAAAATATACAAACTGAAAAACAAAATTAACTCTTCTCATTAACTGCACTTCCACCTGTTCCACCTTCATTTTTTCTGCAAGGATTATCTAAGGGAGTGCTAAAGTCCAGATTGACTACCTTAAATAGCTCACTGACTTACAACTCCAGTTATTGTGCAAAAACCAAAAATTGAATTCATTATGATTTCTGAAATCATATTGTTGGGTCTATAATCAAAGGAGTGAGACTGATACAAAGCGGAAGTCAAGCAAAGCTTTATTTCCCGCCAAGCATCGAGAATCAAACTGACCGGCCGGAGCCGTCTCTCACAAAGAGGCAACCCCTCCCTGCCTTACAGACTAACTTTCATAGAGCAAAGGCCATGTGGTTGGGCCTGGCCACACACAGGTGGCCAATGAGATTGTAACACACAAAGAAAGCTGCACAGTCATGCTAGGTCACACATAAGTGACCAATTGAATTACAATTTACCCTATAGTAGACATTTGAACTAGCCTATCTCCTTGGTTAGAACTGGCACCCAAAGGGCGGGGCCCATACTCCTTGGTAGCTAGGGAGACAATATACGCCCCCACTGATTGGATAGCTCCACCTGGCCTGACCCACCCTTGCATTTGGGCTTTGTTACCTGGAACTGGTTTCTGGGACTTGTTTTTAAGTAAGTCCCCGGGGGGGTGGGGCCGGGTCAGTTTAAGTTTTATTGCATAAACAACAAAATGGCGAAATGGAGCCGTTTTGGCTAAATAGGCCCTTACAGTATACTCTCACTACCTTTATGTAGTCACACTTAATGTGAACATCTAAAATAATTTAATCATAGGGGCGCCTGAGTGGCTCAGTCGGTTAAGCGTCTGTCTGTGGCTCAGGTCATGATCCTGGGGTCCTGGGATCCGGGCATCTGGCTCCCTGCTCAGCGGGAAGCCTGCTTCTCCACCTCCCTCTGCTTGCAGTTCCCCCTGCTTGTGTGCTCTCTCTCTCACTCTCTCTGTGTCAAATAAAGAAATAAAAATCTTAAAATTTTTAAAATTATATTATCATATATGTTTAGCCAAACCCTCAGCATCAGAAATTATCTGTCTGCTTCAAGAATTTTGACTATTTTGTGTTTATGCCATTCTTCTCCTAATGGATAGCTGTATTTAGTAGAAGGTAGAAAAGAGAACGTTTCCTGGGATCTAGGCTTGTCTTAATCTTAACAAGGTATGTATCGCAATGCCTCATTTTCAGGATGACTCTAAGGCCCTTCCTAGGTGTGACAGTCTCTGACTTAATGATTTCTGGACAGTGATAGGCAGAGAATTTCCATTCCTCCAGCAGTCCAGGCAGGTTGTCTTGGCACCAGATGGAACTGCTTTCTAGTTCCCTCCTTGACTATCTCATTCCAGCTCAGCTCTGGGGTGAAAATATATTATGCTTCACTAATTACTGAAACTGCCTGGCTCAGATTTATAAAATATTCTGGCTTTCTTCCATATGTTGTGTGTTATCTGTTACTAATATCTGTGGTGACTGGTGAATTTGTCTCCAACCTGGCAATTTGGAGCAGAGAAGATTAAAGTAGTTGTGGGTAAAATTGGGATTGTGATTCTTCCTTAGAAAAATTCCCTAATGTTCAATAATGTTATGCTTGAAGCATTTTAATATGGACGAAAGCACAAGTTTTCTTTCTTCTATTATTGTATCCTTTAAAAAGCAAATGAAAAATGTAGTGTGAGGGCTGTGTAGCCACAGGGCAGATGGGCCAAAGGACCAGGGACAAAGCTGCTGCACTGTATGCAAAAGAGGATCTTTCATAATGGGACCCAGTATCTGATGTAAAGCTATTAGGAATTCCTCTCCATAGCTTAACAGTATTGAATTTGAGTTGACAGCATTAGCTCCAATCAGGTTTCTGATAACTATCTTCTCTTTACAACTGTGTTACTATACAAGTGATCATAGAATACAATACTGCTAATTTCAAAACAAAGATAGAATGCAGTAGAATATGAATTATGGGCTCCAGGGGTCTTTGGTTCTAAAGGCTTCTGACAAAAGTCACCATTCTGACCCCTGAGGAGATTATAAGGTAGATTTGTTCTATACCTTAAAAGAACTGAATAGTGATAATGAATGAATTCTGTTCAACCTGGTGATTTCACCTTGGTTATCACAATATTACTACACTTCAGTTTTATTTTTTAATGATCACTTTCATATCTGATTATCTCTTATATTCAGAAAAAGATACAAGATATGTATCATTATTTGCTCAATAATTTTGGAAGTTTTACTTCTTTTTCATTTAGCCTCATTCTAAACAATAATAACCAGAAAGTCATAGGCTTGCTGAACTAATTATAATTCTCATTAAAGTAAATGCATATTTTAAAAATACTTTACATGTACCATTTACATAATCATCGTGCTACCAGTTGTATGAAAGTAATAGAAAAAACAGAAAGTAACGGAATATTTAGTTTTTACTTCCTCTACCCTTACCCCTTTAGACACAGCTGGGCCTCACCCTATCACATCACATCCCATGAGTCCATAAAGCCAATACTGCCTATTCCAAGTGGTATCTGTATTCCCCTCATATATTTTGTGTATGTTATTTTGGTCTCGAGTTATACTTTCTCTGAAATCAGTATTGCTCCATTGTTATTTTCCTTTGCATTTGCCTGGAAAATCTTTAACAATAGTAATAACAACAATTACTCAGAGACATCCTTTACCTCAGGGGTTAATTAGTTGTTAACTAATAATAGTAGTTATTAACAACTATATTATTATTATTATTATTGTTATTAATTTGAGCCTCCCCAGCTTTAGATATACCTTTCGTAAGTGATAAATGTTGAATATTTTTTTTATCTAATCTCAGATTTCTTAGTGTTTCAATTTTTTAAAAGTATAGATCCTTATATTTACTGTAATAAGTTATTTATATGTTGTCTTTTTATGTATTGTATTTAATATATCCTTGCTTTTTCATTGTTTAACTGTTTCCCCATAGTTTACAGACTGTTTTATAATTGAAGCATATACTATATTATATTCCCAGCACCTAGAACAGTAGTATGAACATGAGAGTCAGCCTATAAGTTTTGTTGAACAAATAAAAGGAGTAATGAACACCTTTTTTTGTTGTGGATTATGATTTTTTAGTTTAGATTACCTGCTGATTTGGAAGGTATTTCATATTCTACTAGAACAGTGGTTCTCAAATCTCAAGATGCATCAAATCACCTAGAGGGGCTGGGAAAACACAGATCGTAGGGTCCCAACTCCAGTTTCTGATTTAGTAGGTGTGCAGTGGGACCTGAGAAGCTGCATTTAAAAAAAAAAGATTTTATTTATTTATTTGACAGACAGATCACAAATAGGCAGAGAGGCAGGCAGAGAGAGGAGGAAACAGGCTCGCCGCCAAACAGAGAGCCCGATGCAGGGCTCAATCCCAGGACCCTGGGATCATGACCTGAGCTGAAGGCAGAGGCTTTAAACCACTGAGCCACCCAGGTGCCCCAAGAAGCTGCATTTTTAATTTGAACCCAGGTGATGCTGCAGCAGATGGCTTGGGGCCCACACCGAGAACCCCTGAGTTAAAGGTTGTCTCTGAGTTTCAAAACTCCCAAGCCTAGATTTTTAAAAAATATTTTTCATATTCAAGAAAAATATAATAACTTTTGTTTACTGCTTCTTTATAGAGAAAACTTTTGAGAATCTAGGGTTCTCCCATTCTTCTGCTTTTCTATCTTTCAGGTTTTAGATCCACATTATTGATGCCATTTAACTTAAAATTAAATTTTCAGCCCATTGTTTAGTGAGTTCCTCTTTCATACTCTAGTCTCTGTTTTTCAGAATTTCACTGAAAAAACGAAACAACTGTATTCTAAAACCATGCTTTTCCTCTGCATATTTAGATCATTCTTTCATATACAGGGATCTTTCCACAGATTTCGTGTTAGTTTTTCTCTGTTTTCTTCACCTTCAAACAAATGTGCCTCCCTCTGTTCAGTGTCAGTGATGCTGAATGAAAGTGGTTTTCTTCTCTCTCTCTCTTTGATCACCTGAATGATTTTAAAATCCCTTTGGCTAATCCTGAATTGGAGTGACAATTATTTATATCCAGTCCTAGTCATGCTCCTGAGTTTGGAAAGCATTAGCCAAAGGCAGGAATATAGTTTACCCCTGTTGCCCCCTCCTCTTTTATTGTAAGGAGGTTCATGTATAGCTGGCTAATTTTGAAAAACTGTCTTTTACCAGAAGTAGTATATAAAAATTAGCCAGTTGAACAGTTCCAAAGTTCTCCTGTCTCTGCTCTACCTTCACTAACGGATATGGACTGAATTGTGTACCCCCACAAAATGCATAGATTTAAGCACAGGCCCCCGATGTGACTGTATTTACAGATGGGCCTTTAAGGAGATAATAAACATTAAATGAGGTCATAAAGGTGGAGTTCAATTACAATAAAATTGATGTCCTTATAAGAAAAGGAAGAGATACCAGAGAAAAGGCCATGTGAAGACAGTGAGAAGACACCATCTGTGAGCTAAGGAGAAAAGTCTCACCAGACACCAACCCTGTGGACATAATGATCTTGGCCTTCGGAACTGTAGAAAATAAATGGCTGTTAATTAATCACCCAGTCTATGGTTTCTTCTCATGGAATCCTGACTAATGCACACTATGGTAGTAAGAAGTGGGAAGCTCTTGTACCAAACACCTAAAAATGTAGAAGTCGCTTTGAAACTGGGTGATAGAGGCTAGACGAGTTTTGGGATATACATTAGAAAAAGCCTAACTTGCCTTGAAGAGACTGTCGGTAGAACTATGGAAGTTGAAGGCGGATCTGGTACAGCCCAGAAAGAAAAGAGGACAGCAATAGAGACAGAATTTATCACCTTAGAGAATATATACAACACCATGAATATAATGTTGGTGTAAGTATGATTAAAGGTGAGTCTGATGAAATTTCAGATGGAAATGGGGAACATGTATTGGAAACTGAAAGAGTTGATTTTTGTTATAAAGTAGCAAAGGGCTTTCTGAATTATATTTTAGTGTTTGATGGAAAGTAGAACTTGTGAGTGATGACCTTAAATATTAGCAGAGGAGATTTCTAAGCAGTGTTGGAAAGAGTAAGGAGACTTACTGCTTATAAAAAAATGTGAGAAAAAGAGATAAATTGAAAGAATCATTAAGCAAAATGAAACCAGAAGTTGAAGATTTGGAAAATTCTTAGCCTATCCATATTGCAAACAAATGATAAAGACTACCCTGTCTACAGGTTGGATCAACAGAAATATCTGGTTTTGAGTATGTGTTATCCTTCAAGAAAAGAGAAGAGTTACCTGGAAAGTTATTTAGGTTATCAGGACTGCCACTTTCACCACAGGCCCAGGGAGCAAGGCTATTTACTCTTTGGGTTCAAGAGTGGAGCCACTTCACTGGTTTGCCATCAGCTGCCAGGATGAGGCCACCTAGTGCCCCAGGGAAAAGGCTTTCTTCAGCACTCAGTCTAGAAGGCTAGGCTTCCACAAAGGGTCATGAGGGTGATGTTGCCAGCTCAGTGAACCCCAAGGGCAAAACATTGAGCCAAATAGGGTCATGCTTGAGCCTTAAGATGGAGAGGAATTTGCCTTGCTAGATTTTAGATTTGCTTAGGACTCATCACCTTTTTCTGATTTCTCCCTTTAGGAATGGCAATGTCTACCCTATACCTGTCCTACCATTGTATTTTTGAAGCATATTATAACTTGCTTGGTTTTACAGGTTCACAGCTGGAGAGGAGTTTTGCCTCAGGATAAATCATACCTTGAATCTCACCTATACCCGATTTAGATGAGTTTTGGACTTGCAATTGATGCTGGAATGAATTAAGACTTTTGGAGCTATTGGGAAAGAGTGAATGTATTTTGCTTGAGATAAGAACATGAAGTTTGCAGGATCAGAAGGCAGAGTATTGGGAACTGAGTTGTGCATGCACATCTCCCAAATTAATAACTTAATTAATTAGTCTTAATATATCATGTGACTATATTTGGAAACGGGGCTTTTAAAGAGATAATTAAGGTTAAATGACATCAAAAGGATGGGATCCTGATCCAATAAGATTGGTGTCCATATAAGAAAAGGAAAGAGAAGCACCAAAACTTTCTTCAAGTATATGCACAGAAAAGAAGCCATGTGATCTATGATGAAGCTGCACTCATCTTATTTGACTCTAACCACTCAAGGCACTAGAAATTCCTTTGGATTAGACACTGGAATGTGAAACCCCGGAGACCACTTTTCTAGGCTTGTATAGAGGCAATGAATGCAATGTTATAAAGTTCCTTCATTATCCTGTGACTCTGGAATCATCTTAGATAACTTTAAAATATCTTATCATAGTTCTAGCCCTTATTTCTATTTAGCAAATTCTCTCAGCCCAATAGACACAAGTGACTAAGAAAAGAAAAAAAAAAAAAGTGAGTAACCGAAGGCAGAGAGAAATCCTAGTTTTCCTCAGATAGTTCTGAGGTAATTTTAGACTGATATCCAGTAGAGACAGAAGAATTTGCTTTGCCTGAAGTCTTTGCCCACTCCTTCTACAATTGCCTCATGTGTGTGGCCCTGCTCAGACAACTGACAGCTTTGCTTCATAATGCAGAGGGAAAAAGCAAGGAGGAGGAGGCCTCTGAGTGGGAGGGAGACCGTGGGAGAACATTTCCTTTAGCTGAGAGGGATGAATGAAGGTGGGTGATGCTTTCCTCAGCTGCCAGATCCATCACCAGTTGCACTCAGAAGAACTTCCATGCAACACCCACGACTGACAGGCCAGCTTCAGGGAGAAGAGAGGCTCTGGTGAATGGCTTGTCTAGTTTTCTGGTTTATTCTGGGGGAAATTTAAATTAATAAGGAGAAATGACTATCGAGAAAATTCACCAGGAATACTGGCAAATAAATTTCTAGGTGTCATCTCTTCCTGTCTATCTTTACTTCCTCATTTTGCAAAATAGAACTAATCCTAATTTGATCATTTTTTGCCTCAAGCCTGATCAAATAAAGGTTTTTAAGCATAGCTCTATCTGGAGCCTACTTGCATAGGTTGGGGCCCAGATCATTTCCTGTTTAAAGTGTCCCATCTGTTCCCAGAGCATTTTGATGCTTTCATACGTTCCCCATGTTACTTCCCAGTCTATCACCACTGGGTCCTGAATGCATCTGTCCTTACTATGTCGCTCTGAAAATGACTGGGGTGGGAGATGCTGCCAGCAAACAACCTCCTCACAGCCTTATCCCTATGCTCTGTATTCTCTGCTTCATACCCTCCCCCCAATTCATTCTTGTCCCACACCCATCTCCTCCAGGCCCCTCGGCATTCTAGTAATAAAAGGATCTCCAGCTGTGTGTGCCTTGAAAGTTACTGGCTAATGAGATTTTTGCTTTTTTAAGGTAAACATGATCCTGCCAGCACCAGAGCTGACTCACCTCAGACCCTTTTCCTGGCCATCTCAGAACTTATTTCTTCTACTGATTCATTGTTGAGGTGTCATCTCTCCCTAGTTGACATAAGCACTGTAAAATCTTGAGCTTTCTTTCTATAGCTCAGCTCAGTCTATTATTTGGACGAGAAGGTAAGTGTACACAAGGAGGAGCTGGGGAAGTAAAGTAAAGAGGCTAATATTCACCTCTTCTCACCACAGGAATCTAAACAATGGAGAGAATAAGCACAAAGAGCATATGCCCCACAGGGGTCAACATAATAGTCATACATACTGGCCAGGCAAGTGCCAATAACTAACAAAACACAGGGCTCCCTGGTGTGTAGCCGACTTTCTAGAAGTAGGGATCTGATCATTCTTCCCCACCTCTCAAACTTAAGATTTATCTATTTATATAGCTGGATGTCTGGGGAACCCTGAGTTGCCCAGCAAACTGTTAGGGTCATAGGCCTGCCTTTTTACACCCCTAACTGACAGAATAGAGAGAAAAAAACATCAAAATACAGCCCCAGTTTTCTCATAACTGCCTAGGAAAACTGAAACTTATTGACCATCTGAAATCCTAACCAATCAGATTAATTAGTTTTCTTGAGTGGAGGAATCGGACTGGGCTTGAAAAGAACTGTCTGAACCTTCCCCCTTGTGGGATGAGGTGCAAAAGTCCCTCCTCTATGGAAACTAGAAGACTTGGAGGAGAAGCAGAGGCCTGCTTTCAACAGTGGTTTGCAGTGCTTTACTCTCACATTTTTCTTCAAGCCTGCTGCACTGCCACTGCTTAACACCCTCCACTGAGCCATCTATTCTTTCTCTTTGGGACAGCATTTAAGACTTTATCAAGGATGTTCTAGCTTTCACACATAGAAAATGGTCCCAATCGTTGGGATTTCCAGTCTTATCTCTATAGAGTCAGTGGAAGACATTTGGATAGAAGGATCAGTAATAACAGCACTTTACATAGTTCAGGTCCAGGGCTCTGAGATTTTTAAAGTGCTTTCCTGTCATCATTCCATTTCACCCTCCAAGAACTGTTAATTACATAAAACAGGTAGTTCTGTTCCATAGGTTCAGAGAACTTGAGGGGAATTGCCCAAAGTCACATGGACAAAAAATGAACAAACCAAGATTAGAACCCGAATACTCCAATTACTTCAAGAGAACAGTTCTATAATATACCCTCTTCCTCTTGAAAAGATTTCTGTTTTGGCACTGTTACGGGTTAAGCTCCCCTCATCCCCCACCAAAAGAGATACACTGAAGCTCTAACTTCAGTTCCTCAGTTCCTCAGACTGTGATCTTATTTGGAAATACTGTGATTACAGATATGATTTGCCAAGTTACAGTGAGGTTATACTGCAGTAGGGTGGGTCCCTAGCCCACAAGGACTGGTGGTGTCCTTATAAGGCAGCCATGGTGAAGATAGGGACACACAGTGAAAGACACATGATGATGAAGGCAGAGGTTGGGGTCATGCAGCTGCAAGCGAAGGAATGGCAGATTGCTAAGAAACCGCCAGAAGCCATGAAGAGGCAAAGAAAGATTTCATTACAAGTTTAAGTGAGAGCATGGCTCCATCCACACCTTAGTTTTGGACATCTAGACCTGTAGGAAAATAACTTCTCATTATTTTAAACAAACAAGTTGTGGTACTTTATCACAGCAGCCCTTGGGGACTGATACAGGCATCATACAAGATCCTCTCTATGACAGTTCAGAATAATTGAACCAGGGACGCCTGGGTGGCTCAGTTGGTTAAGCGGCTGCCTTCGGCTCAGGTCATGATCCCAGCGTCCTGGGATCGAGTCCCACATCGGGCTCCTTGCTCGGCAGGGAGCCTGCTTCTCCCTCTGCCTCTGCCTGCCACTCTGTCTGCCTGTGCTTGCTCTCTCTCTCTCTCTGACAAAAAAAAAAAAAAAAAAAAGAATAATTGAATCACTTCCCATTCCTTTTCTTCTCACTTGTCCTTTTAATCTTCTAAAATCTCTTTTTACCTTTTGATACAGTCTCCCTTTGATGTATTCTTGGAGTGGTGTGGTTCTACAACTTCTTTTTGAAGCCCTACCTATTTTTCATATCCTGTTTAAATTTCACTTTCCCCATGAAGGTTTCTCTGGTTACCTCTCCTTCGGCTTGACATGGCTTGTCACTTGCACCACTATAAAGGTACTAATGACAATCATGATGGGAAGTGTATTCAAACACTATTTGTGTTTCCCTACTTTCTCAAAACACACCAGAAAGCAAACAAGCAAGCAAACAAAATGTGGGCTCTCCTTGTAGTATTTACTGTTGGAGATCTGTATCTTCTAGTATGGAGTAGAGTGCCTGGTATTAAATAGACAGAATGAAGTAAAATCTAGATGAATTTAGTTAAGAACCAGAAACTTCAGTATGCTATATTTATGTTCATATATCTATGTGTCACATTGATTATTTTTAAATTTTTATTATGGTAGTTTCCAAACATATGCATAAGAGGGGAGTAAAGTGAATTACCCATGTAGGAGTTGCTAAAACAATCAATCCTTAATTTATGGACAGTACTGTGTCATCTTTTGTCCCTCTCACAATCAACTCAGATTATTTTGAAGTAGGTCCCAATTATTCCATCAATAAATGTCAGTTTATACCTCTAGCAAATAAGGTGTTTTCCATAAATATATAAACACAGTATCATCACTATGCTAAATAAGTGGAAAATAATTTTTATATCATCAACTTTTTAGACAGTATTTAAAATGTTGCCTATTTTATGAGTGCTTCTTTTTAATTTTTTATAATTTGTGTGTTTTTCATATGAATGATATACTAAAAATGATAGTGATAATTGTAAAGAATAATGCTATATCAATTAATAGTTTCAGAGTACACACCGTGCCAAGCACTATGTATGTGCTAAGCATTATACTTCATTTAATCTTCAAATGGTTTTTATTTTAATTAAACATTATTATTGTCATCCCAATTTTACAAATGAGGAAACTGGGTTTAGAGAGAATGACTTCTTGTTCAAGGCTGAAGAGTTGGGCTGTGAGAGAATATTTCCAGAATCCAGGTTGTTGACTCTGGGTATGTGCTCCTTCTAGGATACTATATAACAGAGTCAGCTCAGCTACTCCCCATGGGAACCATGACAGAGACATTTTCTTGAGTAAATATTGGATGGGATCTATAACAACCCTTTTCAATTTTACCTTCAGATCAAACATGTCATAACATGTACATCAAAATATGGCACTCATAGGCAATTAAATAGTGATTCATAATTTTTAATCTCTGATGCTGGTAAAATAATCTGGTTTAATCATAGAACTTCACTGTATTTTCATTCATTCATTCATTCATTCATTCATTCCTTCCACAGTCTTTTGTGACAGTTTGCTGTGAGTTAGGCACTAGGGATACAACCTTTGATTTGGAGGAGCAACTGATTTAATTATACATTTACTTAAAACTTGTTAATAGCTTGCCAGTGAAGACAGAGAAATGTCCAGTGGGAAAGTGAGGTAGCTAGAAAGAGCCTCACTTAATTCCCTCAGGATCCTGGAGCTTCCAGATAAATCACCACAGCACCTGAGTTTTATCACTGGCCTCATTTGCCTCCTCTTCACAACACCAACTTATAGTACTGAGTGCTAATGTGGCCGTTGTTGGTCTAGGCACTTGCCATGTATTTAATTATTCAATCTTCAACAACTGTTAAGATAACTGTTAAGTATTATCTCCATTTTGACAATTTATAGTACTTGGGTAGAGACAGTTTAAGGTAACAGAATTTTGGGCTCAGTAGTTTGTCTCCAGAGCCTTCCTTCTTAGATGGTACAGTAGGCCTGTCTGGAAAATTAATTCACTCTTGACTTTGAGCAGTGTTAGTACCAAACTCAGTAGAGTATGGAGTGAAGCTAAGTAACAATCCTCATTCAATTATGTGGACATTATAAACTGTCAAAATCCCATGATATTTATGAAAGGTTGATTTTAAGCAAGAGAGGAGAATTTAAATTTATTTGCATATAAGATGTTCACAATAGTTAAGACGATTTTACAGATCCCACATTGTGCCAACCTGTTCCAACTTCTTCCTGGAACTTCCGTCTTCCAGGATTAGCTTTCCTACCTCACTCCCTTTACTAAAGTCCCACTCTCTTCAGTACCTAGCTCTCTGTTTCTTTCCTGACTACCGACTCAGTTATAATCTTACCCTGTCTCTGTGCCATATCCCAATATTTGCATGTCTCAATCATAACTCTGCAGTGCTGATATTTCCTTGTTTGTTTCTCTTTTGCTCATTATTTGAGAGATAAAGGGAGAGTCAATGCCTTATTTTTATCATCACAGATGTCATATATAATGACCTTCCACCTAGTAAATTTAAAGGTGGCAGCTCTGAGTTGGATCCTAGTATGCACTCAGTTCTAAAGTATGGCAAGCATTTGTGGTTAGAAAAGAATTAGTGAGGCCCTGAATAAAAGTCAGCTATATTAGGAATGATGATGCTTAGCTGAATCTAATGCACTGACTACATTAAACTGGATCCTGTAGTGAAATGCAACCTGTATGAAAAACAAATTTTCTACTTAAAATTATTAGGCATTTTAAAGTTCTAGGAAAACGCAATGCCATCTAATACAGAGGTTCCTAAAACTGGTTATACATGAAATCACTTGGGAAGTTAATTTATCATATAAATTCCAATATCTTTCTCTTAGGTCTTAGTAAAGCCTTTGGATATGCCAAAGATATTATGCTTCAGCCAAATCATGGACTGATATTTTGGAGTCACTGGTCTAATATGCCTTCCTTGCCCCAACCCTACATGCTTTCCTTCTAGGCTCGTAACTCTTTCTAGTAATTGTGAAACTTCAAAGAATTTTCTCCCCATTTATGGGCCCTAGTCACTTTAATAAAAGTAGGACATCTTAATTCAGAGAAATAACTTTGTCATTAGAGCTGTACAAATTTGTCATGCTTGTGCATGGATGTGCTCACTGGTCTTTTCATTGCAGACATTTCTACTGTAGACATTCCTCCTTCCTCTAGGACACTAACATACACGTATTAGAATTAGTCTAAGTGCAGCTCACTTTCTGCCTTACAGAGAGTAATAGGATCACACAGTCTCTAGTTTAGAAGGTGCTATAGTGGTCC